>APFE030816316.1:0-203559 GCA_000404065.3 Pinus taeda
CCATTCATCTTGCAAAGAACTCAACATTTCATTCCAGGACTAAACACATAGAGCTCAAGTACCATTTCATATGATCAGTGTTGGAAGATGGACAGTTGAAGCTGGAAAAGATACACACTAGCCAAAATCCTACCGATATGCTAACAAAAGTTGTAACTAGGGAGAAACTGAGAACATGCTCAGTTTCAATTGGTCTTCAAGGAAGATGATGAAGATGAGAAATAGCCAGGTCCAAAAGAGGAGTCATTGTTCAGCAAATGAAGCAGCGATGGAGTTGCTACAATCATTCTCCAAGTGGGAGATTGTTATGTGTGGAGCATGATTGTTCAGAGGTCTTTGTTTCAGCCGGATGTATACCCCAGGAAGTTTTGTACACCCCTCCACGCGGGGGGGTGCGGGGAGGACTTGTCCCCCCCCATGGGGGTCCGGGGGGGCCGATCCCCCCTAGCCGGGGGGTCCAAAGGCCAGCAGTCCCCTGGTGGGGGCTCGGGGGCAGCGCCCCCGAAGCTAAAAACAAATGTAAATTTGCCTTGTAAAAGTATAGTAATTTCTAGTCAAACTGGGCCGTTCATTAGGCGGATGATCTGACGGTAGAACTTATGTTTAGTTTAGGGTTTTTTGCCCTAGAAGGCAACCCCTCTCTTTGTATGAGGGTATTGTATTTGAGGCTGTAATATATGTGTATTCTGAGTGTGAGTGAGAAACAAAGAGGTGAGACTGTGAGAGAAAATAGAGGATATTACAACGGATTTGGTGTAGGTTGTGTCTCTTCATTTTGCTAGATAATAGAAAGGAAGGATTGGCTGTTCGGAGTGGACGTAGCCCAAACTGGGTGAACCACATATATATGTGTCTCTCTTGTTTCATGCGTTTTCTATGTTTATATTTCTACAATATTTTATGTGTTCCATTGCTCCGTAATATATAATTTTCTAACAAAAAGCATGATTTCAAGTGTAAATAAAGGGCAGCAAAGGTATGAGGATGATAGATAAACAAAGAGTAATTGCAAATAAGTCATAATGATTGTATAAGGATCTTTTGTCACTAATGTAATTTTCATCTTAAAAACATGTTTTTGAGATGAAAATAGAGTATTTTTAGTTGATTTATATTCCTTTGATGCAATTCAATCCATTTTATGCAATAAGTGTTCCTAGCTACCTCAAACATTTCTCCTTGTTGCAAGAAAATGAAACAACTGAAAAAATAAGTTCAATCCAAGCATCATCCCCTGAAATGAGACAAAGAGAGAAAGGTATTAAACAAAGAATTAGAGGAAAGAAGAAAAAGTTCCAAAACATTAGAAAGTGGGTTTTTCTAATAAAAAATCAAAATCAATCTCTATATAAGATGTCAACACTCCTTTTCCAAACTCATCACTCTTAGTTGACAAAGAGGAAGAAAAGCATTGAAGGAGAGAGGGGAATTGAGGCCAATTGGTGGCTAAGGAAAATAGGCGCTGCGCATAGGAGACAGGGCATTGTGCATAGGAGACATAGCATTGCACAAAAGAGATAGGGCATTATGCACAGAGCAATTGGAGGAGGCATTACACATGGAGGCCAAAGCGCTGCACATAGGAATGGATTGCTACGCATAGGGTAGTTTCTCTAGTGTAAATTTGAATGGCGCTATGCATGGAGGTGGAGCGTTGCGCACCTATAGGTGGCGCCTCACATAGGCCCAGCAAGTGCCAAAACACTCTGTCAATCACTCAAAACATTTTGTTTGCCTTCTATATCCTATAAACAATTAAGTATGATCTCTAAGCTATCCTCTTACCATTCAATTCATTAATTTGAATTTGGTTTGCTATTTTGAAAATTAAACCCTAATCCCTCCTACAAATCCCTCCATATCCCTTTTACACTAATCCCTCCTACAAATCCCTCCATATCCCTTTCACCCTAATCCCCTTAAACAAATCCCTTCATATCCCTTATTCCCTAAATCCTCAAAGCAAAAATTCTAAAACCCTATTTACTAAATAACCCCTATAAAAAAGAATACCCTCCCTCTCATTTTCATATTATATTCCATCCTACACCACATAAGTTCATCTCCCCTTCCCCTATCCCTAAATCACCAATACTTACACCTTCATTACCTTCTCTAGGGTTACACAACTTCCAAATTTGACAAACATGGACAAAGAGGATAGAGATTATGAGGAGGAGGAAAATACTGGCAGTGAGAGTTTGGGAGATGAACCTCAGCATCAAAGAAAACCACACAAGGGAGGCAGAATTATCAGGGAGGAACCATCAAACATCATAGAGCTACAGGATTCTCATATGACTGTCACTTATTTCAGGCATCCAGGGTGTTATGAGTTTTGTGAGAGGGTGGAAAGAGTCCAACATCATCCTGAGTTGACCAGGCTTTTTGTAGCCAATATTTGTGATAACAAGGTAACTCTTGCCAGGGTGACATTTACAATCTCATCCTCCATCATTGCTGATGCTACACGGATTCCAAATATTGGGGAGAAATGGTATAAGGCACAAGATTTGGATGAGAACTATTATGAGCCATACATTAAATCTAGGTACAGAAATGAAAAGAAGAGGAATTTTCCTTTCAAGTTCCTTGAAGACAAATATGTCCCTATGATGAGGATCATTATGAAATATTTTACATGTGAGGGCATATTTTCTAGATTGTATACCTATCACATTAGGCTTCTTATGCATTTTACAAGAGTGAAAATGCTGAGCATCCCTTATTTCTTATTCAAGAACATTGAGAAGATGGTCTACATTGTACAGAAAAGGCCATACCCCCAGCAAATGAGTAGTCTCTATCACTATTCCCTTATCAAGATGATTGTGCTACATCATCTTAACATCCTTAACATCTACTGGGAGACATTCATTACTAATGACATCTTCGGGGGTCCTAAAATTCCTCCACTAGTGGCTCATGAAATAGAAAGGACTTCCAGTAGTGCCCAAGTAAAGAAAAGTGAGAAGGCTAAAGAGAATCAAGTTGTTTTGAAGCCAGAAGCCTACAAGACATATTAGAGAGGGCTAGAAAATTGTTTGCAGTAGATAGGAAAGTGTTTACTCCACTTGACGTGGAAGGGGCCTTTCCTTCTTCATCAACACAACAGGTACAACAAGTGCAACAGCTGCATAAGGGGAAGGAAAATGTGTTGGAGGAAAGCCTTGATGATGAGGAGAAAAAATATTTTGATTTGATGGAAGATGATCAACCAGAACAACCACACACCTATCATGGCATTGAGACAAATGACTTGGAGGCCCAAGATGAGGCAACAAACAAAAACATAACCACAAGGGAAAAAGATGCATAGATCCAAGCATCGATGGACAATTTGGCGGGAGCTAAGTATTTCATTTCATACCTCAAGAAAGAGAACAATAAGCTAAGTGACAAACAAGTCCTCATGGAGCTAGAACTTCTCAAAGAAAAGAGGCAAAGTGACAAGGGAAAATCAGCGATGCAAGAGGAAGAAGCACCGACTACCTTGACTACAAAACAAAGAATTGAGAAGGAAATTGAGGAGGATAGAGAAACTTGGCTTGACAGGGTCAATTTGTATTTGGAGAAGCTGCTCCAAAAGGCCAATAGGGACAATCAAATCATGAGGCACATCGCTCACCATTACAGGACCCGGAACAAGATTTGCAACATAAGGGTCAAGCATTTGAAAAGAAGGTTAAAACAAGCACTCGAAGGCAAAAAGAAGGATGAGAGGCTTAGGTTTCTTGCTGAAGCTTCCTTGGCTAACCAAGACACTTGATGGTGGTGTTTTCCAAAAATTTTGAGTAGGGTTTGAAGAATTTTCTCCTTTTGAAAAATTTGGCAATTTTAACACAGAAATTTTGGCTCTATGCGCAGCGCCACTGGCACTGTGATTTTCCTAGGGGAACCAATGGAGGAATGGTAAGAATTTTTGGATTTAGAATGATGAGTACATGCACCCTGAACATATTCTAAGATTTTAGAGAAGAATGGGTCAACCAAAAGGTAAAAAATACCCAAAAAATGACCTTTCTGCCCTTTTTTGGACACACAGAAGCAGTCTTGGGAGAATCAATTTTTTAGGGGTCAAATGAGCTTCAAATTAAGAAATTAAAGATGTTCTAGAAATAAGACTTGAAGATATTTCCAATGAGCTATCATGAGCTCAATTTTGACATCAGTAAGGCCTCCAAAATGGACCTGAAAAAATCGTTGCGCATAGGACAAAAATTGTCCTGAGTGTCTATTTCACTATGCCTTGACTGTAATTTTGAGTTTCCTCTCATAGATGGTGTTTTACTGATGTAAATGATGACTACGCATGTAAATATGATGGATAATAACTATTAGAAGGTAGATTCATTATATTAAAAGTCATCTTGAGGACAAATGAATTAGTTTCCTCACTTTTAGAGGCAAGTCGTTAGGATGCCTAGATTCTAGTTTCTTGTTCATTTTTGGTTAGATTAGCTCGTCATCTTAGGGATTCAACCCCTGAGGATGGGAGGAGGTTGAAACAATGTCTATATCTTCTTCTTCTGAACTAGGTGGCTCCAGAGACACACACAAGACAAAGAGGACTCAGGAAAGCTCAAAAATCGAAGTGTTTGGATTATTCTTGAACTAGAAATAGAGCATAGATCTCATTGTCATGATCACAGTGGTGCAAATGGTTCGTCAAACCGAGTCCGTATGTGAAAGTTAGAAGCAGTAAAAGTTGGGTTCACTTTTGCTAACTGGGAAAACTTAAGGAGGCCACAATTTGGACAGAACCCGGCCACCGAATTTCGGCCAACTCCAGCCGGATTCTAGGTGAATTTGTGGCCTCATTAGAATGATTCCTATGGTCAAAAATCCACATTTTCAAAAAGTTGTGGTTTGATATTTTTTTAATAAAAAAAATATAAAAAAAAGGGTGGTGGTGGGCCACCAACCCCCACCCCCCACGCCTCTCCTTTAACCTCTCAACAACCCACCATAGTACATGCCATATTAAATGAGGCTGGAGGGATTTGAACCCATGGCTGGCCAAAGGGCCGGCCCCGCCCACGCGACGACCCCACGTTGACCTCCCAAATTAATGCGCCTCCAACAACAAATTAATGCGCTTCCCAAAAATACAACGTGCCATATTTAAAATTAAAACGGTTAATGTAACCATGCCCCTATTTATAGTTAACACGCCAGGTTTAGCATGGGTAGGATTTGATCCCCTAACCCCATGATTTTTATTTCTAATTTTTACCATTAGGCCAATGGCTTATTCAATGATACCTTCGCCCGAAAATTTTATATTAACCCGTGATTTCATCAGTGCGCCCATGCAACATGAAGGAAGAGTGAGCACGTAGTTTGAGGCAGCATGGAGAAACCAGGAGTGGGAATGGAAACCAAGGCAGAACTTTTAATTAATTTTTAATGCAGGTGGAACCATGACTGAGCAAAATTTCCAGGAGGGTGAAAATTTTGCAGTGTCCAAAATTGACAAACTTTATGTCGATCTTACACTTCTCGACGACATGAACCTAATGGCATAGTCAATTTCATGATTTGAGCAGTTGATTTATAGGGGACCCAGAGGAGGGAATCTTTAAGGAATCTAGGGGGAATCTAAAATATTCCTTAAGCCCCAGATTTTCATTTTCTCAAAATTCAGAAATTTGAGAGTGGATTTTGCACTATTCAACACCAAAAATCTAATGGTGCAGTCAGATTTTTCATTTGCTCGTTCTATTCTTCAACCACTTTTCTAAGTGGAATGCAGGTGTCAACATTCATGTGCAAGTAGTCATTTCCATGCAATTGATGCCCTCAGATTGATGGTCTGAACAACTTCAACAGTTTGACATCCGCTTCTTCACATGGCCCCTGGTTGTGAGGTATATGCATTGTGTTCATGTACTTCTTTTGATATGCATTGTGCTGCACAGATCCCTATTTGATGTTGATGAGGGATCTTGTTTATTACTTGTTTTCATGATTCCTGCTTGATGTGATGTGGAATCATCTATGTGATGTACTTGTTGTCATGATTTGTCATGTTATGTTTTGAGATCCCTTTGTTGTATGTTGATGGGATACTCATATTGTCATCATGTATGTTTTGCATTGAGATCCCTTTTATGCCATGTTGGCAAGATACTCATCCTGCATCAGTTTTATGTCATACTGATAGGAGTCCTTTTGACTGAGAGTTCTTGTAGCGAAACATCTCTTGGAGCCACTCCTGCATGAGGGCATTTTTCCTTGTATGATAGCAACATCACCTCTTATGTACATCATCACTATTGATAGCACTTAATGCAGCAGCCTACACGATCTTGACATCGGGGCCTAGAGACATAGTCACTCTTGGATGAACTCCGTTATCAATGGCTTATGTTTTTTTATGTTGCTGATGTTTGTCTTGTTCTTCTTCTTTAAATTATGCACATGTATTCAGTTATGTTATTTTAAAAAATGAAATTTAACACATCATGAGAGTGAAAGGTCTTGGAAGGGTCCTTTGTCACACCTAGACTTGGATCAAGTGGTATCAGAGTGGTCTTTGCATGGATGTGATTTGCAAGTGTGAACAATGGAAGGTGCAACAACAAAGGATGAAAAAGGGATGTATGAGACCATGCTCAAAATTTCCAAAAGGCTAGAAATCATGTATGAAACTCTACAAAAGGACACAAAGGAAAATGAGTGATTGCAGCTTCAGTTGCAAGCCATGGAAGAGGCCCTGGAAGAATTGAATCAGAACAAACATAATCTTCAAACAGAGAACACTGAATTGAAGATGCATCTACATGAAGAGAAAGAGGAGAATTAAAGGTTGCTACCATAGCTGCAAGCAAAGGACAAGGCCTTGGAAAAGTTGCAACATGACCCATGTGAGGTAAAAAGTAATTCTCTGAATTCATGTATTTTTCTTGATGATGATTTTGTTGTTTTTGAAAACCATACCATAGGCATTGGCTCCAAATTGTTGAAGAAAATGGGGTATGAAGGAAAAGGCTTGGGCATTAATGGCCAAAGCATTGTTAGCCCCATCAAAGTATAAGAATTACCCCGTTAGGCAGGACTTGGGTATGTCAGAAAGGAAGTTGGGGAATGCATTGAGATAGCTAGTGAATCACCAACAATAGATGATGAACAACCCTCATTAGTTCTTTCCAAATCAATAGAGGAGGTAAAAGATGTTGATTTCCTTTCAGTTTTTTCTTCACATAATATGATTTTTGTTGGAGATTTGGAGATCCCAATTACAGGGACAAACATGAGGCTCCTTACAAGGACGAGGCATGAGGAGGAAGAAAAACTTGGTGTTAATAACCAAGGCATAACTCAACCATTCGAGGTTGTACAGAGACCTCATGTTGTAGGCTTGGGATACACTAAAGGAGAATGTTTGAAGGTGTCAGATTCTTCCGAGGCATTGTTGAAATTGTTGAGGAAAGAGAATGATGGGAACACATCCCCATCATCCCATGGTAGTACCCATTGAAAGGAAAGAGCTGAGGCAAGCTCTCATGACAATACTTACACCAGAGACAACAAGGAAAGGTATAACCAGTTTTGACATTCGAATGTTCATTTTGATTATGATCATCTTATTAATGATGAACGCAAAATATGGCATCGAACAACATGTACCTTTTGTGGATTACATAACCATACATTTTATAAGCGCTGGAAAATAATGGAAACAAACAAAAGGATGAGGCATGAACAACCCTCTCAACAACATGTAAAGAAATAGGTTAAACAAATATGGAGAAAGAAGATTTATTGTAGTCATTGCGATAGAAATGGTCATCAAAGAGCCACATGTTATAGGCTCCATCTAGAGCAGCGCCTTAAAGGCAAAGCGTCGGTGCATGGACCAAGTGAAACGATTTCTTGACAAGAAAAACCACCACAAGGAGGTGACCCATTCATAGTGATAAGTGAAAAATGGTTTCTAGATATGTTATCTTGTCATGGTTGTGCTTTTGTGAATCATTTGTTGCATTTTGAAATGTAAAAGTGATGTGTTTTCCATCACTTGTTCAGCAACAATGATGTATGGTCTTGAGTTGCATGATAAACTGTGAAAGTGATGTCATGTTTCCATCACTTGTCAAAACAAAATAGTGTTTGGCCTTATATTTGTAAATCATGTGTTCAGTGATGAAGTGTTTTTCATCACTTGTTGAAGCAACAATGATATGGTGGCCTTGTTTTCGTAGCTGGGGTATTGCGTCCATCTTGATGTAAACTTGACCACCGAGTATGTGTTATAAACTCGTGGCAAGTATGGGATGCTTGGGTCACTAGTTAGTCATGAAAGCCAAGCATGTAATTTTCAAAAAAATGTACTACAGGTTGCGAGGTTGCAAGTGTCGGCTCATCACGCAAGGATATGAAGAACAAAGGAGAAGGAGATGGAAGTGAGGCCTTTCAGGATGCCTGTGATGCAGATAAGGTATAGAGAAGATGCAAATTAGTTTTCATGATTTTGGAGGACCAAAAGCTCCTCAGTGGGGAGGATTGATCCAGGTGGCTCTAGAGACACACACATGACAAAGAGGACTCAGGAAGTCTCAAAAATCAAAGTGTTTGTATTATGATCTAATTAGGACCAGAGCATAGATCTCGTCGTCCTGATCGTGGTGGTGCAAATAGTTCGTCAAACTGAGTCCGTATGTGAAAGTTAGAAGTAGTCAAAGTTGGGTTGACTTTTGTTGATTGGGCAGGCTTAAGGAGACCACAATTTGGATAGAACCCAACCACCAGATTCTGGGCAACTCCTGCCAGATTTCGGGTGAAATTTTGGCCTCATCAGAATGACTCCTATGGTCAAAAATCTGAATTTTCAAAATGTTGTGGTTTGATATTTTTTTAATAAAAAACAATGTAAAAAAAGGGTGCTGGTGGGCCACCACCCCCACCACCCATGCCTCTCCTTTAACCCCCCAACAACCCACCATATTACATGCCATATTAAATGAGGCCAGTGGGAGTTGAACCCACGGCCGGCAGGAGGGACGACCCCGCCCACGCGGCAGCACCACGTTAACCTCCCAAATTAATGTGCCTCCAAAAAATACAACACGCCATATTTAAAATTAAAATGGTTAATGTAATTGTGCCCATATTTATAGTTAATGCACTAGGTTTAGTAAGGGTGGGATTTGATCCCCCCGACCCCATGCTTTTTATTTCTAATTTTTACCATTAGGCCAACGACCTATTCATTTATACATATGCTCGAAAATTTTATATTAACCTGTCATTTCATTAGTGTGCCCAGGAAGCATGAAGGAGGAGCACACATGTAGTTTAAGGCAGCATGGAGGAACTAGGAGTGGGCATGGAAACCGAGGCAAAATTTTTAATTAATTTTTAATGCAGACAGAACCATGACTGAGCAAAATTTCCAGGAGGGTGAAAATTTTGTAGTGTCCAAATTGGACAAAATTTATGTCGATCTTACACCTCTTGGCGACACGAACCCAATGGCGTAGCCAGTTTCTTGATCTGAGTAGCCGATTTGCAGAGGACCCAGATGAGGGAATCTAGGGGAATCTAAAAGATTCCTTAAGCCCTAGATTTTCATTTTCTCAGAATTCAGAAATTTGACAGTCGATTTTGCACTATTTCTCGCCACAAATCTGATGGTGAATTCAAATTTTCATTTTCTCATTCTATTCTTCAATCACTTTTCTAAGTGGAATGTAGGTGTCAGCATTCATGTGTGAGCAGTCATTTCCATGTGATTGCTGCCGTAAGATCGATGGTTCGAACAACTTCAACAGTTTGACATCTGCTTCTTCATATGGCCCCTAGTTGTGAGGTATATGCAGTGTGTTCATTTACTTCTTTTGCTATGCATTGTGCTGCACATATCCCTATTTGATGTTGATGAGGGATCTTTTTTATTACTTGCTTTCATGATCCATATTTGATGTGACATGGAATCGTCTATGTGATGTACTTGTTTTCATGATTCAACATGTTATGTTTTGAGATCCCTTTGTTGAATGTTGATGGGATACTCATATTTTTGTCATGTAATTTTTGCATTGAGATCCTTTTTATGCCATGTTGGCAAGATGCTCATCATGCATGAGTTTTATGTCATACTGATAGGAGTCTTTTTGACTAAGAGTTCTTGTAGCGAAGCATCTCTTAGAGCCACTCTTGCGTGAGGGAATTTTCCTTGTATGATAACAACATCACCTCTTATGTACATCATCACTATTGACAACACTTAATGCAGTGGCATACACCATCTTGACACCGGGGCCCAAAGACGTAGTCCCTCCTGGATGAACTCTGTTATTAATGGCTTATGTTTTTTTATGTCGCTGATGATTGTCTTGTTCTTCTTCTTTACAACATGCACACATATTCAATTATGTTCTTTTAAAAATGCAATTTAACACATCACGAAAGTAAAAGGTCTTGGAAGGGTCCTTCGTGACACCCAGACCTGGATCATATTCTTTCTCATTGTAATGGGTTGGAATCAGTTGGATGCTTAGGTTTTGAAGTAGACATCATTTTGAATAAGTTTTAGTAGGAGATTAATGAAAAGTTGCAGCTAATTCTTTGGGATCCATGTGGTATGATGCTCAGTTCAATTTTCCTTATGTTTTCATTTGTTAAAATGTATTGTTGATTCAATTTCATCATTTCATGCTCTTTATGTGCATGTATACAAGTCTGAAAGGCAGAATCCATAACTTCTATGCTCTGTTTCGGGTAGACATTTCACAGTCTATGTTTTCTTCAGTTTAGGAAGAATCTATGTTGCTCGCATTCTCTTTCTATCTCCTCACCTATCTTGAATCACCTCACCCATCAAACCCTAGAGTGTTGAGCCTTATGCCTACCTTGCCCCATCGAAACCCTACAATTTTGACCTAATTTCCTTGCCTAAACTATCCGGCTCCTCCTTATCCAACAAGACCCCTTCAAATCAAATCAAACCTTGTGCTACTATACCTAGCCTAATATCATTTTGGAGAGAGCCCTCTCCTAGCCTAGTAGGGCTAGCTACTTGGCTAAGCGTGGTTTGTGGTTACCCTGGCATTGCCTTCCTTCAGCCTGAGGTTCAATCCAGGTGATAACAGGATGCAAGGGTTTCTATTGATAGAAGTGAGATAATAACCAAATATATCGTTGTAACTAATTTGACATGTTTGAGAGCTTGTACAAGTTCTATATATACCTAGTTGTAGGAATAGATAGCTTAGCGTTATTGTGGAAAAGTATTAGTGTTGATAATTTGAAGGCTTATATCGCCATAACCTCCTTTGGAGATAGATATGTCATTTTATTGAATGTATTAAGAAGAGACTTTCTATCAATAATATGAGCTTAATGCCTTCATGAAATTGTTTTGTTATTCTATAGATGTTTAATATGTTTCTTATAAGTTAATTTATTTTTCAAAGGGAAATGAGTTGGTTGGCTAGGGCCTAGCCAATCTAGCACATTCTCCCTCAAAAAAAATTATTTTGTGGTGTGTTATGTGTTGAAGTTGGAATGAGCTATTGTTTTTTCGATTGTTTATGTTAGGTGCATGTGCAAAACAAGCGACCTTGTGTGTTTCCTTTTTTGAGAAATGAAAATAGCTCATATATGAAGTTTTTTTCCTTTTTAAAGAGTTATTTCTTGAATGAGATGTTCATAAATTACATATGTTTCTTATTATGATTTACATCTGAAAGTGAACTTTATTTCTGAAGCTGTTTCTTGAACCAAGGTGTGAATTCTAGCTTTTAGATTGACAACATTTCACATTTATTTGATAACAAGTTGGGACTTGGAGACTAGGTTCTCATGAAGAAGACTCTTTTTGCATTAAAGAACTCATTTCACAACTGAGTATACAATTTTAGGTTTGATCGACTTATATCGGGTATTTTTTCTGGTGCATGATTGATGGTTGTGGGATCGTGTTACAAAACCCTAATGACTTCTATGTAAAATAATATATTGGAAAATGGTTATTCTTTCCATGATATTAATTTAAATGAGACACAGTGATATTGATTTCGTGAAAACCAGAATAAACAACTCAGATGTCTTAAGTTCTTAGTACAGGAACATAGTTTCCTCTATTGGTAAGCTATCAATCTAAGATCGGGGTGATTTATGGTATAATTTCATATAAATTTCAATTGATTTTGAAAGAGGGTTTCGATTAAGACAAGATTAGTGAGTGATTGAATTTGGTCGATATTTCCTTATTTTGCAAGCACATGTGTAAAACATCTTTTCTTCTCTTTGTTTCATTGTTTAATGTAATTTCCTTATTCTGAGTTAAGATTTGATTGTTGAAGTTATCAGATAGTGTGTGTTAAATCTGTGAATGCACCTTTAACTTGAGAAAATATTCTATTTCCACACCATAATAGCAAGTGTGTCACACATTGTAGGAATAGTATTATTTTAAGTGCAAGAACAAAGTCTGTTTTAAGTACAGGAACAGAGTATTTCAAATGGTTTCTTAGTACATGAATAGAATTTGTATTTTATTGATTATGCCATTAAAATTCTAAGCTTTTTTTCCTTGATGTGAGATGTTTTTGAAGAGTCTCTGATTATTTTTTGTGTGGAGATCCAATTTCTAGGACTGGTTTTGGTGTTACTGTGCAAGAAATGCAGGAATAGAATACAAGGATTTTATTTGAAGCCTGTTAAAAATTTATCAATTTAATTGTTGGGATAGAGATAAGATTTACATAATTTTTCTAGAACCTTTGGCATAAATTAGTCTATGCCTGAAAGTCTATGAGGCCCTGGTTTGACAATTAAATGTTGTGAATTGAATTTAGAATTCCACCAAACAACATTTTAGCATCATTGTCAAGGAGGCGTTGAAAGGAATTCTAGTACAGTTCTATTTTATTTCTGCAATAGAGGTAAGTCTGCTTTGTTTTTGAGTGCAGTGTACTTCTATTTCCCGAAGGAATTTCTTTTGCATTACTTGTGTGCTATAGACATATTTTTTTAATTAGTTTCAACATTTGATTTCGAACTAATTTCTTCTAGAATTTTTTTTAATAGGTTTGTTGATTGTTTCTAGTTTGATTTTTTTAAAATTCATGACTAGGAGTGGTATGGATCTGAAGCCCAAGAAGGGAAATATTGATAAATAAGAAAGTTTTTCTCATGGTGGGCCTTCTGTTAGTAGGCAAGAATTCCAAGAAGGCACAAACCAATCATGTTGGTATGCTTTACCTAAGCTCCAGAGACAGTAGTACAGGAATCTCACAACCAGTAGAAGCGAAGAAGTCATATGTTTGGACCGAGAAGCTAAACCAAAAAGACTATCAACTCTCATAGTTTGCAGGAATTGGTCTGTTTGGCAAAGGAAAGATGGAAGATAATGAAGAAGTGCATGGTGAATGGATGGGTGAGAACCAACCACTAGAAGAACAATGCACTTTTGGGTTTCCAATTGTGGACCCAAATGAACAGCTCAAATGAAAAATATTCCACCTTATGTTCTTCCACACTTTCACAGTAAGGTGCATGAAGATTCAGCTCTTTTCTTTTTGACTTTGATATACTTTGTAGAAGTTATGACTATTCTTTGGATGCCCAGAAGCTAAAGCTTTTCCAAACAACCCTTAAGGACTCAACATTACACTGGTTCACGAGGTTTGGAGGAAACACTATTACTTCTTGGGAACAAATGAAGAGGGTTTTCTTGACTAAATATAAAGAATACTGCAAAACATACGAAATGTAGGATGAAATCTTTACCATTGCACATGGTGATGATGAAACTTTGGAGGATTATTTAGAGACATTTTTATACATTCTTCAAAGGTCAAAGCATAAGTTTGATATGAGCATTGTTAGAACCTTACCTCTACGTGGGATTTCTGGTGATTCTAGGAATAATTTGAACCTGTTAGGACAAGGGGACATTGCTAAGAATTCTTTTGGTCATATTTGTGACCTATGCATGAAATTTAAACGAAACCAATCTAGATCTGGTAAGGTAATTAGAAGAAATTCTAGTAATAGAAGATTTGGATTGACAAATGCTATGATTATTGGTTTGGAAAAAAAATGGATCACATGAAAATTGAAATTATGAATATTGTTAGTAAACAAATATCTTTAAAATTTCAGCATAGTTAGTAGAAGAGAAAGAAAAATTATCTTATTGTCCAAAATGTAGAAAGAAACATCTTTTACATGAGTTTCCTATAGATGTTAAAAGTGCCAACAGTTGTGTGATATGATGAAGAAAGCATCCAATCGAGGAATTCCCATCTATAATAGGATTGAAGGTAGCATTTGAGGTAGAGAATTCAGTACCCGAGCCATTGCATGTTATGGGGGCACGAAAGTCTTTGCTACAGGTAAGTACATGTATGATTTCTAAGTCTACACCATATTTTCTTGGTTATAATGCACCCCAATATTCTTATAAAAACATGAATTATCCTCAGTCTTGGCAGCATGGGTATCATTGTCAGTATGGGGAGTCTCCCCCTCCCCCTTGGAAACAAGTATTTAGGGGACCACCACACTCTCATTATTCTTATCCCATGCCTACATAGTCATATCCTACATCATATGAACCTTATCCCATGACACAACCTACACTACTAGTTGTGCAACCTCAGCAAACGTAGCCTATGACACCACCACTGCCATTGCCACCTCCATTATAACCACCTTAGTTGCCAACACAACTAGTGCTGAACACAAATAATAAAGAGGTACAAATGATTATCTCCATTGGATCGCTACCTTTCCCTATTTATCAGACCATACCAGTTGGGGTCAATGACCTCCAGTTGAGATAAGGAAGGGTAATAAATTTAGAAAAAAAAAAATAGAAGTGAAAACAACCAACAATAATCATTGAGGAGGAAATTCATAATATTTCAAACAATGATGATGTCTCTTATTCTTTTCCCATACACTTAGAGTCCTTACCTTCTATCTTGAACCAACCCCCCTTTCCAAAGAGGTTGGTTGTGGATAAAGTTGACCCACCCCCATGTATGACCTTGATTATGAGTTGAAGAATCTTTATATAAAGGTTCCTCTACTGTAGGCTATAAAAGAGATTCTATTTGTACCAAAATTGTTAGGGAAATCTATCTTAAAAATCTAGGGAGGAAGAGGGTTGAGCCCCGCACTATCCACTTTGTTGGGAGAGCAACTGATTTGATGACATGATGTGTTCAAGTTGAAAAATATATTGATCCTGGAAACCCAATTGTCTATGTTTAGACAGGTGACACCCTCATTACCAATGTGTTAATAGATCATGGAGCGGATATTAATTTCATGACTAAGAAAACCATGGATGAGCTTCGATTAACTCACATCCATCCTACCCCGACTGTGCTTGAACTTGCTGATATATCTAAAATTAGGACAGAGGGTGTGTTAGATGATGTGGTTGTCTCAATTGATTCATGGGAATACCCCGTAGATTTCATTGTTCTACAAACAAATAATCCTATTGGGGGGAACCCTTTGATCTTGGGGTGACCATGGCTTGCTACAACAAATGCCTATATAGGTTGTCGCTTCGGCGACATGTATATTTTTGATGGGGATGTTGGGAAGAAGGGCACTTTATAACCACCTATCTAGGAGCTTCATGATACCTTGTGGTTGGATTATGATAGTAGTGATGACGAGACTCAGTCCCTTTGTATGATTCATTAGTATACTGAGTTGATTGAGGAGAGTGTGATCTAGAATTTTTTGGATAACTCAAACACTATACAGAATTTTGAATCACTTCATCAAACTTTTAGTCTAATTTTCTAGGAAAATTGTGATCCCCAATCCTCATCATCATCATTACATAGTTTGGTAGCCACCACAGATGTTCACGAGCCTAACACTACTCTTATTAAGGTAAGTCCAAGAAAATATTTGCACATTGTTTTAGACCTAGAACCATCCCAGCAGGAGCATCTTGTGAGCTTGATGCCATATCATCTTGATGCCTTTGCTTGGAGTTACGAAGACATGAGAGTTATCCCTCTTGAAACCTGCACTCATCATATTTGTATTCAGGAGGATTCCTTAGTTTTCCGACAAACCCAAAGGTGTATGAACCCTACATTAAGAGATGTTGTTAAAGAAGAACTCCAAAAAATCTTCGATGCTGCTATTATCTATCATATCTCTGATAGCCAATGGGTCTCTCCACAAGTAGTAGTCCCAAAAAAAAGATGGGATATGGCGCATTTGTATTGATTATAGAAAACTAGACAAGGCTACTCTTAAGGATTAATTTCCCCTTCCCTTCATTGATCTGGTGCTAGATACACTTGCAGGTAAAAAGTACTTCTCATTTTTAGATGGCTTCAACAGGTATAACCTGTAACAACCCTCGTGAAAATTCCATGTAATAAAATTTAATAAAGGAGAAATAATAATCATGGTTTATGGGACACTTATTCGAAGTTGAATTTTGGGAAAGACATCCTAATGTGGGTGTTCATTTGCTTTATTAATGGCTAAGGGAATTGGCAAAGGCAATGGAAAAGGATTTGGAAAGGAAAAATGGCATTCTTGGCACATTTATTTATGAAAATAATGGAAATTAGGAGAAAAGGGAGGTGAAAGGTCACAGGTTGCATGTGATGAGTAAATTGATGGAAAATAATGGAAAACGAAGAAAATAGAGTCCTAATTAATAGAAAGGCTTATGAGGATCAGTTTGTAACCTTTTGTGAGTTCATTTTTGGAGCTCTCTCATTATTCTCTCTCTCTCTCTCTCACTCTTGGAAACGTAGAGTTTCTTGGAGCACTCTTGGAAGGTGTGGCATACTTGGATTTTTGTAGCAAGAAGGAAAAGGAAGAGTAGGATAGTGAAAGTGGATAGCAGGATTAGTAGTATTGGGACAGGGTCCCATGGGGTAAATTTTGTCATTAATTTTTGTATATTTGTAAAGTCTCTGCATTTTGAGGGAGCGGAGTACGAAGGTCATAGGAGTCAAAAGGGGCTTTAGTCCCTTAGTTTTTTATAATATAGGGAGTTTTGAGATCCCTCCATGGCCCGTGAACAATTGTATTATAAAAGAGAAAGATATATAAAGGAGTCATAACGAGTCTAGGAGATCAATCATAGAATAGAAGATCATTGTATGGGAAATTAAGCTAAGGCAGGAAAGTCTATTTCTTGTACTTAGGCGAAGGGGAATTCTCATTTTGCTACACAAATGGAGACCTTGGTAAGTCCACAAGCTGAGTGTGTGGGCCCCTGAAGCTGAGTGCATAGGGAAGAAGAGTCTGTAATAGCAAAGAATACATCTAATAAAGACTATTTTGAGCTATACTTATGTATCTATGCATCTATATTTACTTATGAAATTTCTATATATTCGTTCTGTTAATATGAATTTATATGAAGTAATGCTTAATTCATGTGTGAAAGTATTAGATCTACTTAGATACTTATTGTTATGAATATTTAAAGCATTTCATGAAAGTTTAGATTATGTTTCCACAAGTAACTGCAATCATTTATATTTGAAGGGTTAGGGTTCGTGAAGACTGAAGGAATCCCTAGAAGCTACAAGAACCCATCACACTAACCTTTGGATACAGAAATCTAGTTTTGTCATCCCCAACTACTGCTTCGGGTGAGACTATAGCCTACACTACGTGGGTTGTTGCCAAAAGGGCCAGCAATTAGGGTTTTGTTGGTTGATACAGCTACCTTTGAACCTGGGTCAGGACCACTCAATCCAACAAATGGTTTCATTTCCGAGACCGGGATCTATCTGAGGAATGTGTGATGTCAAATAAATGGTTCCCAACTAAGAAAGAAATCAAGAAATGGATAGATCAGAAGCTACATGAATTTGAAGCCCACGAAAACAACAATCCACACCTGTCAAAGGAAGAGTGGTTGAATTGATATCTATGCATAGATGAACACAAGATATTCTTTTGCTCTTTTTCGTCCAAATTACATGAGTGGTTGTCTAAACTGGTGGATTTTCAGGGTATGCAGAAGCTTGACGAGCCTATTGTGTGGACCCAAGAACTAGTGAAGCGCTTTGAGGCTTCAGAAAACAAAATTGTGCGTGTTGCCGATTACTGGATCGATAATATTCTAGGAGGATTCATTACCAAGTTCATGATCAATATGGACACTAGTTATAGCGAAGTGGAGCATAGGTTTTTCAAGGGTCCAAGAGGTAAGTACTTGAAATCCTTGAAGACCTATATTAAAATGTTATTATGTGAAAAGCAGGTTATGCATTTGAACTGATTTTTGGAACTATGCGAAGTGGAAGAGCATTCAAAAGGAACAAATATTTAGGTGTTGAGTATAGTTCATTGTTGGGATCATCTGATAGTGACGATGAAAGAAATATTCTGAAGACGCTGCGAGGTGTGCTGCAGACTATAAGTTAGGGCATCATAGGGATACCACATCCATCCACTCCACCTTTGCCTCCACCTCCACCTCCATCATTCAGTATGGAGAACACAATGAAGATGCCTATGTTTAAGGGTCCAGGGACTAAAGACCTTGAACAATTCAGGTGATCCAGATTTAAATAGGAACACAACAAAATACAAAGATAACCATATACACAAAGATGCAGTGGAAATAATACTTCATTTCATTAATGGAAAATACTGAAATATGCTTACAACCAGAAATGGAAATAAACCAGCTAGGGCGATGGTAGCTTATCTCTGAGAAGATATGTGGTGGCTACATGCCTCTGAACTGTGTTACAATGAGGCTCAAAGGGCTATTTATTGTTGAGAAACAATGGAAAAATCTTTACATCCCAAAACCTAACCCTAGAAGATGAAACGCAAAATTATGGGCCCTGTTTGGGTAAATTGGTACATCAATTTCCCGGGGTCGTAACTTTGGCATACGATCTCCATTTGACACGTACAATAGCTCATTAGAGAGATATATCCAAGAACTACCACTTTGGGAAGGGCAACATCGGTCCATGGACTCATGTTTCCCACAGATTTCCCAAAAAACATCATTTAGGGCCTCAAAACGGCTTCGGAAGTTCAGGACTTGAAAAATTGCTACAAATAATAAACTGTGCTACAATCTAGGAAACTAAAAAAACTGAAAGAGACAGTTATGGGGGTCCAAATGGGATAGGTGGGTGGCCACCAACATCCACCTAGACCATTCCTCCCCCCTTAGGAAGCAATGGTCCCCATTGCGTTGAGTTCCTCCCTGAGGTGAGGAAGCTTCTGCTGAGTTGGGTCTCTAGTGAGTTGTTTTGTAATCTCTGATGTGTCCAGAAATGGTGGGAAGCATGATCGATGACAATCCACATTGACACTCAGTGCAAGCGAAGGAATGGAGGAATGTTGTGCTTCAAAGCATTGTTGCCTGTTGCCTTGGTACTGGTGTAAGGACCATGTCAGAGTGGTATGAGTTTCTGATGGGTTCTGGTAAGGCATTCTCTCTACAGATGCAACTAGACTTTATTGCCCACCTGAAACTGGTGTGGTACCCCTGTAAGTGAGGAGAAGTGGTTCCTATGTTCTTACATGACTGTATCCCTCTGTTGCTACTGCTGCGTGGAGGAACCCTCCACAGGGGTCATGGATGTAGCAACGATCTTCCCCTTACTTTGGGAGTGAACCAGACATAAAATAAATTTCCTAGTCTGTGAGATGAGCTTGCTCCCTTTCTTAGAAGTGATCAAAGAGGTGGCAATAGGTGGGGCTATCTCTGGTATCCTATATAACGAATCACCCAAAGAAATAATGACAGCGAGAGGCCTTGACTCATACACAACATGTCGCCTCCACAAGTATGGTTGGCCTAATAGTACATCACAAACATCCAAAGGTGTAACATCACACAATACCTCATCTGTGAAGGGCTTGATGTTGTAGGGAAGGCGGCACTGCTGACGAACTTTGAGATCTCGTCCTTCATGAAGACACCCGAGACTATACGGCTGCGGGTGTGGTGTAGTCGGTAGGCCCAACTGCTTCACGAACTCTACTGAAACGAGGTTCTTTTGGCTACCACTGTCGACAATGAATTGCAGCGGCTAACCCTTCACCCACCTTTATGAGTGAAAAAGACGCTCCACTTCCTTTGGATTTTCAAGCTAATTTTCTTGGATCTTGGTGGTGGCAACAGTGGCACTAGGATCCACATCAATGATATGCTTCCCTTTACCATTCCCCTTGTCAGGTTCTGGCTCAGGGTCGGAACATGCATCTGATTCAGAAGCCTTCAACTTGGCCACCAACAACTGCTTGGTCCCATACTCACTTGTGTTATGAGTGGGACTCTTGTGGAACTCACACCACTTTCCTGTGTCCTTTTTCAACTTCATGGTGTTGTTCTTTTCTTGCGGCTTCAACGAGTTGTCTTGGGTCACCTTGCCTTGGCTTTGTACTTTGGTCTTCGGATTTGTAGATCCAAAGTCTCACTTTTTTTGTTTGAACTTTTGCTCTATTTTAACAGCATATCGGTATGATATGCCGAGTGAGGATATGTTCAAGAACTCCATCTCTTCCTAGATGTATCTATGTAAGCAGCCACAGTATTTGAGTATCAGATGCAGCTCAGAATCTTTGATACCCAACTGTGTGTGAAGGGTATGAAAAATGTTTGTGAACTCTAGCACATCTTGGTCTTGTCCCTGCTGCAGTGTGGTCCATTTGATGTATTTGTCCTCATAGCTTTTGATAGGGTAGTGCTGCTCCTTGATGGCATCCCAGAAGTCATTCCAAGTGGGTGCAGCTGAAAATAGTGAGCCTGTACTTTCATTCTTCTGCTCGCAGTAGGTTTCCCACCAGTCCTTGACGTGGGGGGTTACTTTGAGAAGAGCAAAAACAATCTTTTCCTGACTTAAAAATTCATGAACAAAAAAATACCCATCTAGCAGATTTAACCATTTATCTACGCCTTCTGCATCTATTTGACCCTCAAAGATGGGGATTTCAAAATTAACTTGTACCTTAAACGGTGTGGTGTTTCCAGAGTAGCTGTTGGAAGCCGATGCATCGCCTCTGGGTAGCCGCTGAAGGATCTGCGCAAAGTTATCCATCATCGCGTTCCTTTGCTGCTCGAGCGCTTCTTCAAGCAAGATTTTGATAGGATATCCTACCCCCTTGTCTTTCTTTTCATCCGCCATGGGAGGCCGTTGAGATTTGCGAGGTTGGTCTTGCAAAGGTTCGACCAGTTCAAGCCCTAACTCCTTATATCCCGACCTCGTTGGGGACATGCAAAGAAAAAAAGAGAAAAAAGCAAACCGCTCTAATATTACTGATCTAGATTTAAACAGGAACGCAACAAAATACAGAGATAACCATATACACAAAGATGCAGCGGAAATAATGCTTCATTTCATTAATGGAAAATACTGAAATATGCTTACAACCAGAAATGTAAATAAACCAGTTAGGGCGATGGTAGCTTATCTCTGAGACGAGATGTGGTGGCTACATGCCTCTGAACTGTGTTACAACGAGGCTTGAAGGCCTATTTATTGTTGAGAAACAATGGAAATCCCTTCACATCCCAAAACCTAACCCTAGAAGATGAAACACCAAATTGTGGGCCCCATTTGGGTAAATTGGTACATCAATTTCCTAGGGTCGTAACTTTGGCATACGATCTCCGTTTGATGTGTACAATAGCTCGTTAGAAATATCTATCCGAGACCTACCACTTTGGGAAGGGCAACATCATGGACCCATGTTGCCCCCAGATTTCCCAAAAAATGTCATTTAGGGCCTCAAAATGGCTCCGGAAGTTTAGGACCCGAAAAAATGCTACAAATAGTAAATTGTGCTACAATTTAGGAAACTGAAAAAGCTGAAAGAGATAGTTGTGGGGGTCCAAATGGGATAGGTGTGTGGCCACCAACATCCACCTGGATCATCAGGTTCATAACAAACGTTGTATGGAAGGCTCAGAAAATTATAGATGATGACATGAAGAAAGCACAACTAGTTATAACACTATAAGACAGAACGTTGAGCTAGTATATCAAGTTTTGTTCGAGTAAACCCAATGCAACTATGTTGGAAACACATCAAGCATTGAAAAATGAGTTTAAGAATCCTAATCGCAAGCCCAGTCAGTGATGGAGTTTAAAGAGATCCAGTAGGGGGTAAATGAGTCCACGTGGGACTTTGATCAAAGATTGAAGTGTTTGATTCAACAGGCTAATATGTGGATCACAGATGATCAACACAGAGACTAGTACATTGCTTCACTCTTGCCTCATCTCATATTGCCACTGTCTCAACAGAAAATAGGAATGCAAGATGAAGCCTTGGAGATCTCCATTAGATTGGAAGCTTCACCCATGTAGGATACAAATCTAGGGGTGCAACAAATTCAATCACAATTGGCTAGCTTACACATGGATTTGTAGAGCCTCAAGAAGGGAAAGGAAGTACAACCAGAGGTACACACGGAAGTCTGGTGCCTGAAATGCAAAGGCCATGTTCACGATAAGGACCATTGCCTAGTTTATCAGAATTATCTTATAGGGGGATGCCCTATCCCCTGAAGCGAGCTTCTATTGGGGTGGATGTACCGGTTGCATGCACATTTATCCTGTAAACACTGGATCATTAAGTGCTGGAAAAAATTGTATTGTTCCATTAGAGAGACACCTCAGCACGCGCCACTGACTATGAGGCTTCACTAGAAAATGCCAATAACTTTCAAGGTTCACTTGTGATAAAATTTGAATGTCTTGAACCTTCTTTTCATATGTTACTTGCTAAGATTTTTTTAAAGCTTTGATATCTAGCCAAATTTTTCTAGAAGTTTTCTGTGCTTGCAATTTTAATGATCAAAGCTTACTATGCGAATTGTTTCTTCATAATATAATCTGTGAGCATGCTAGTTTGCACATGGTTGCATGCATTTTCTTCTACGTGGGGGACCTACAATTGCTTGGTTTTATTTCTTGCATGAGAAATCAGATAGAATGGCACCTGGACATGAAGTCATCAGACACCAATGAAGAAAAGGTAGCATTATGGATAAGGGTGGAACCAGGAATGGATACAGAGTTGAGACGTGAGTTAAAGAGATTTCTGAGTACTTTGGATGTCAGAGAGAAATCAACTATCTACAGAAGGAGAATCCTGGGATTTTGCATCGATCTCATTGTATAGTTGAACAACCGCACACTGACGAGGTGTCTTAAACACACTAAGGCCAGTAGCATACGTCTACAAGAGGGTGTCCCTTTGGGCTTCCAAACTTCATGGTTGCTATTTCACAGGACCCAGAGTACGCTCGGATGGTGAGATCATTGGGAGCCTTATAGATAGGGCTCAAGTTTAAATATCCTTTGATTTGGCTACCAGTGGAGGAGTATTAGCCCCATTACCAGCTATGTGACTATGAGGAGGAATCATAGATGCATTAGTTGATGGCCACTTAGGGATATAGGTCTCTTAATGGGGATACTGCCAGCACTTACAACTTGACAGATCTACAATGGAGGTACAGTAGCAATATCTAAGAGTTTTGCATGAGGACATGCAATTTGCTTCAGTTGGGGGGAGATGTTAGGTGAAACTTTTGGGCATACTTTAGATACCTCTTTCCCCCATTTTTTACCATTTTACCTTTGAACCCATGAGCTTTACATCCTAATTATCAGTTTACCTGGTTATAAGAAGCAATTCTTGTTGTGACATATTATTTTGCCATTTTTTCTAAATATGAATGAAGTGATATATTTTTTATGGCTAACTAGGGTAAGTGTGGAAGAAGTTCTCTGGCTCTTTTTCTTTTAGGTGTTGCCCATGAATTCAATGCCAAAGGATGGAAAACTCTGTTATTAATTCAAAAATATGTTTTGAGGATTTGATGTTACACCTCAAGTTGTTGTTACACCATGAGATGTTATTACACCGCAACTGTCAAATATTGTGGGTAATATTCCAAGAGACAACTGTCGAGAAGCATGAATTACCTATGGGTGGCCAAAGAATCTAGGCAGTTATGATTTTAGAAAAATGATGTAACTTGAATAGGCCTTGTATTTAGAAACCGATTGTAACAATTTCTCTTTTCTTTTAATATAGATCAACATGAGAATCAATTCTCATGACTCATCTGTTCCCTATTTTGGGCAGGTAAACATTATAAAAGGATTCAGTTCCATCAAGGGAACATGCAACAGGAGATAGCACCATCATTTTGATTCTATAATTGACAACTATTTTAATACAAGAACATCGTTGGTGATGCTTTTACAGATTTTGTGTCGAATTCCTAAGTAGTTCTTACTTCATCCCTGCTCCCTGCTAGGGAGGAAGGATTCTCCTCTTTAGCAGGGATTGCAGTAGTAGTTGTAGCAGTAGATTAATTATTTCTTTTTCATAAGTCTGAAGTTATTGTTGTCATTGTATAATTCATAAAGCAAATTTACTTCTATTTTTCAGATTTATGATATGTTGTTACACAAGATTAATTTAAGCTTTGATAATTGATCAGTTGGTTCAGTCATTAATATTATGGGTGGCGTGCCCATTTCTTGGTAAACATAAAGTATGATTTCATTCCTCTAGAATTCCTTTTGATTTCAGCATGAGTGTTTGATTTCTACAATTGGTTTAGCAACATTTCTTTCCATTTTTCATCTCTATCATTGGCTGTTATGTATGGGCACAGATAGTGCAGAAACCTTTGAAATAAATAGAACTACCCTGGTTAACAATTAAATGGTTGCGGTTCAGTCAGTTAAACAATAATTAAACTGACACAACACCTCCAAGAATCAAAATGATGCAAATGAATACAATATTTAAATCATGGAAATATGACTTACCCTTTTCAGAAGATTTGAATCAGTTAGCACAATAGATATGTTCTCACATTATGTAGTTTATTCATTAGTTGCTGAAACAAATAGGACTAAATGCATAAACATTAGAAGAAAAATAGTTAAAACCAAAGGCTTTGAAGAAAAGAGTTCGAGAAAATGAGGGAATTTCAAAGCAAAGTTGAATAGATATTTGTGCTCCATTTAGACTTAATTTGTGAATATATGGTCAAACTTCAAACTTATGTCAACATGACGAGGCCGCTTAATGACATAATGCAAAATGAGTTTTCAATTATAGAAGCACGAGTCTACAACTCCAAATTAAACATTCGACTCAATGCTCCTTCATAACTATTTTACCTTTTGGAATTACATGTCCATTGGAAGACCTCCAATGCATCTCTAGTAGAAATGTCCTTGTCTACTTGACTATTATTTTTATCACCACATGTAATCATAACATTTTTTTTTTTTAAATTTACTTTTACTGTTGAGAAAGTTTTGGTGAAAGAGATTATCATTCTAGACTTTGTAATATTATTTAAACCAAGGCATGGACATGTGATCAAGGTTCTCAATTTTTGAAAACTAAAGCACTCAATACAATATTGTACAATTTGTTTTTCTTACTAAAAAAGCTAAACTACTCATGATTTCATGTTTCAACAAAGAAAGGAAATTTCAGTACTATTATTGTAGTTGTTTCTTCTCTTTTCTTTCATTGAAATCGATATTATATTGTTATGATTTAAGATTGAGTAATTTGATAGATTACTACTGATCTATTATTTTATTAATTTTGAAGCATTAAATATGATAATTATATATGAATTTTCTAAATGAATTCATCCATTTAACTATTTAGATGAATTAATCCGTTCATTTTTAGTTTGATTTAATTTAATGAAATAACAAGTAATCTACATTCCTTGTCATTTGGCTATCTTTAATTTTCACATATCAGATGATACCCAGGTTATATTAGTATTACATATAGTTGAGATATAGTTATTTACATTATTTGTTTCTATTAGATTGTAGTTTTACCTTTCTAAATATCACATTTACTATTTTTATTTGTTTCCATATCATGAGACTCCATACGCCGGATCATATCAAAGGGTAACTACACCCATTGAACCAATCAAAATTACCATTCCAAATGGAAAAGAGTTTGACTGGGGCTCTAATCGGGTAATTTCTTAAATGTTAATTGTGGTCAATTTTTCACATCAACATGTTTGGCACTAGAAGGAGGGCCGTTTGACTATGAATGGAAAGAAGGTTACATAATACAAATCTTGATCATTCTAAGAGTTCGCCTCTACCCTCAGTGCCACCCACAACGTCTAGATCTCTGTCTTCTAGATCTAGAGTTGTAGAACCTGAACCTTCATGATCAGATCCATTTGAAGTTCTTACCCCTCTTCCTCATTCAACTAGTTCAACTAGAAGAAGTACTAGTGATCCTTTAATTATTGAGTCTTCTCTCGAAAATCTTAACAATCCTCTTATTTCACCAAAAAATTAAAGTTTAAGATAGAGAATTGAAGGTATTAAAAATCAAGAGAGCCATCTAAGGTATCTAAAGAATCTCGAGGAAGTGTTTCTTCTTCCCTGCATAGTTTTGGTATTCTTATTAGAGATCAAAGTGAGAAACTTGGAATTAAACCTTTTGAATTTCCACTAAGATCAAATAATCATAAGAAATTTGTTTTTAACTCTAATCTAGCGACCAGTGAAAGTAATACTCCAAATTATCCTCCCATGATTCCTATTATCATTTCTTCAATTCCAAAATCTTAGGAAATTGTTCTTGCTTCATCTTCATCCACTCCTTCAACTCAACTGATGAAATCCTCCCCTGTTATGGCTACAACTATTTCTTCCATTGTTGTTGTTATTGTAGTCGCCCCTATGATTAATATCACTCCAATGGGTAATAGAAGATGGGAATCCCTCAGTGCTATAAATATCCCTGACCAACATAATCCTTTGCCTAAACATACTGAACAATGGATTCCCAACTTTAATCTTGGTAATAATGAACTTCTAGATGATCACATTAACAATTTCATGTTAGTCATCAATCTAAAGGATGTCCACGAAGAATATGGTGTATGTCAATTATTTCCTCATACTTTTGAAGTCAAAGATACTTCTTGGTATTTTGATTTACAGGCTAATTCAATAAATAATTGGGATTATTTCCAGGATAATTTGTTTAAATAAATTTGGTGATGATAAATCATGAGTTGCACTAATTGTTGAATTATCCAATATAAAGATGAGTCAAAATGAAAGAATTAAATATCTCAATGAAAGGTTTAGTAGAGTTTTGAATATAATACTGAATGCTTCTAAGTCAGATGATGATGTTCAAACTAAGTTTTATACTAGAGCTCTACCTACTTCTACAACAATGTTTGTAAAATGAGCAACCAAGACTAATCTAGTAGAGACTACGTAGGAATATCTAAAAACGGGAAAGGAAATGCTCAATTTTTAAAAAATATACACTATAACAAAATAAGCCTCCTCAACTGATCAAGAAAGTCACATTTAAGGAGGAACATAAAGAAAAATACACATTCAACATGGAAGCACTACAGAAAGTTCTTAACGATTTGGAAAACAAGGTTGTTGATCTTAAGAAACAAGTTGCTAAAGATTCTTCTTCAAAATTCCCTTTCATATAATTTTCTAATAAAAGTCAACAAACTCTGCCCCTACTTAGATTTAAAATGATCAAGAATAAGAGGAAACTGAAGATCCTGAATAAACTAATGAAGAGGATGAATCTACAATTATTGATGTGAATGTGACATGGGATGTAGCTAGTCCTATATCAAAAGAACGAGAATAATTTATTGTAGTTACAACTAGAAGCAAAAGATATCCAACAAGTTCATCTTCTTCTACCTCTTCTGCTCTTGCCACTCCTATAAATAAGGATTCATCTCAAGGTAGGTCGACTTCTAAAACCCTTATTTTTTTATAATATAGATTACAATATTGTATAGGATATGAAGAAGACTAAGGAAAATATATCTTTGTATGACGTTAGTAAATTACAACAACAACATAAAATTTTTCTCAATTCTTTAAATTCTACTTCTAAATTCCCTTTTACATCTACTACTGTAGTTACTAAATGTAAATCTATGTCTCAACCTTCTTCTTCCTCCGAGAAAACAAAACAAATAGATTCTATCTTGATTGGTGATAGGTAAAATTCACATACCCCTAATTTTTTATTGAATTTTGAAATCCTTAATGAAAATGTGCACAGTTTCATAATTCATTCAGGTGCCTCTTCAAATATAATTCCTTATTTAATATGTTTAAATATTAATGCAAGGCCATAGGAGTTGTCGATGCAGATTTTTCAATTAGCGAGATCAAAATTCAAGGTTCTATGAGAACTTAGAGAGGTATTAATTAGGATTTCTTCACATCCTAATATTTTTCAAATTATTGAAATCATAATTATCGATATTCTTAAATCATACAGTCTTCTTTTAAGTAGGGACTCCTCTGAGAAATTGAATGGTTATTTTGCAATAGGTTGGTCTCAATTATTGCTATCATTTAATGGTAAACCCAATAAAATAAAGGTTGATCATGAAAAACATATGAATCATACAACAAAGGATATGTATGTAAAAAATGAGCCTCTTCCTTTCACAAACAATATCATAGAGAGTAATTGTGCAATTATTTCTTTGGAAATTTTCCTGCACAACTATCTCGTTTTTCTCCTACTATTATATCTTCAAAATTTGAAAACTTTTCAAAAACTGATTTATCTCATTGTGTAAATTTTGTAAATGATTTTGTAGATAATAATGTAAATAATTAAATGTGGTTAATGTATTTTGATGGCTCAAATTCTAGTGATGGGGCTAGTGCAAGATGTATTCTAGTAAGTCTTGGTGGAGAAAATATTATGTTAACTTGCAGGCTCAAGTATCAATGTAATAATAATGTAGCCGAGTATGAAGCACTCATTCAAGGCTTAAGAAAAGTAGTTAGCTTGAACATGCAATACGTTAAAGTTTTTGATGATTAATAAATCTTCATAAGATAAGTTAGGAATACTATCCACTATCTTTCTAGTCACTTGAGACATTATGAGCTCTTAGTTCAAGATTTGATTTGAATTTTTTTAGCATTTAATATTACTCCTATTCTAAGACTATAAAATGTGGGTGTAGATATTTTAGCTAATGTTGCTTCAAACACGTTCCCCCATAATAACTTAGCCCTGATCATTTTTCAATTGAATTAATCTTTAGACCCTATGTTCCTGGTATTATCTCTAATTGGTGAGTTTCAACAATGATGAAGATATCCTTAATTTTCTTATATCCAAAAGTATATATGATGATCAAATTATTGATAAGGAATCCCGTGAAATGGAATTAAATATATCATTAAATGAAGACAAAACAAAAATACCATTCCAAAATTCATAGTTATATTGGAAGACATTTATGGTCTAAAAGATAGATTTAAAATGTATATTAATTGAGGATCAATAGTTCAAATATGAAGTTTGATCATTAACTTAGGAACAAAACAAAATCCTCAAAATGTAAATATCGTTTCAGGATATTATATAGAAGAAAGAAATGTTTTTATCAAACTTTTGAAACAATATAAACTATGCTTTTGCTTGGTCTTACGATGACTTGAAAACATATGATAGAAATATTATTCTTTATACTATTCTAATGCTTCCTAATGTTAAGAAATTTCAGCAAAAACTTAGAAAGATCCACCCAAATTACTTTTCTAGTCAGACATTTGAAATGGGTCTCTAATCTTGTTCCTGTTCGGAACAAAAATGGAGATATCCAAATATGTATATATTTTCGTAATCGTAACAGAGCTATGGAAAAATATAACTTGCCTCTTCCTCCTATGAAGAAAACTCTTCAATATGTCGTAGGATTCAAACTTATGTCTTTTCTTGATGGATTCTATGGATACACTTAGATCCTGTTAGAATCAAATGAAAAACATAAAACTACATTTAGAACTAAGTGGGAAACATTTGATTATCAAAAAATACCCTTTGGATTGATTAATGAAAGAGAAAGCTTCCATAGAGAAAGGGATATTTCTTTCATGGGTCTAATTAATAAATTTTTTGTTGCCTATCTTGATGATATTACTATATATTCCAAAAAATGCTCAGATCATGTTCATCATCTAAAGAAATTTTTCGAGTGATGTAAATGATATGGGGTATCATTAAAACCAAAGAAATCCTTCTTTGCATTAGAGGAGGGTAAGTTATTCGGATTTATAGTTTCAAAAAATGGAATTGTTATTGAGCTAGCTAGAGTTAAGGTTATATCTAATATTTCTTGACCATATAACATGAAGTATATGCAATCATTTTTAGGGAAAATATTTTTTGTTAGATGATTTACCCCTAGATTTGCATAGATTGTTTTTCCTTTATAAAACATGATAAAAAGGAATGTCATTTTTTAATGGAATAATCGAGAGAAGGAAGCTTTTGAATCCATTAAAAAAGTTATCATATAAGCTCTAGCTTTATTATCTATTGATTATAATAAAGAGTTTATTATATACACTTTTTCTTCTAATCACTCCTGTGTAGCAGTACTTAACAAAATGATCAAATAGCTGAAGTACCAATTCCTTTTAACAGTTATGGTTTTCAAGGGGTGGAGCTTAATTATATTGATTGGAAAAAAATAGCTTACGTTTTTTTCAAATTTGTAAAATATTTTAGGCCATTTTTATTAGAATCCCATGTCCCCAAAATAATTGTCCCATATTATGCTATTCAAACTTTTCTAATTCAAAAATATCTTGTTGAAAAGCGAGCACTTTGGGTTACAAGACTCCAAGAATATGACTTTGAAATCAAACCATCCAAGATTGTACATAGTCAACTTCTATGTAAATTGGTTACCTCAGCCATTGATTCTAAGTCTAATAATTTTTTTTACAAAAGTTATGAAGAATAAGGGCAGGAATCTATATCTTAGGTATGTGTTATCCTCGATACTTCAATTTCTTTTTATTCAGACTTGATATATTATTTGTCTGATGGAAATTCTCCTCATTTAGATCTTAAGAAAAATTGTGCCTTGAGACTAAAGGCTAATCAAATGTGAATTGATTAATAGAGTGATTTCAAAAAGAAATATGTCTCAATTTTACTTATATGTTCAGAAACATCTGAAGCTAATATAGTATTCCAATACTTACATAATGGCCCTATAGGTGATCATTTTTGTAGAGATACAACAACACATAAGATCCTAAGAGCAGGTTATTATTGGCCCACATTATTCAAGGATGAAATACTTACATTCAAAGATGCAAGGTTTGATAAACCTCAGCATGCATAGATAAGAATCAAGCTCTACCTTTTCAACTAGTAATTATTGATCAACCATTTAACTAATGGGGCTTGGATGTCATAGGTGAGATCGTACCTAATTCTTCGAAACAACACAAATTCGTTCTCATAGCTATGGATTATTTTACAAAATGAGTGGAGGCTACACCTTTAAAAATTGATACTTCATAATAAGTGATATCTTTTATTGAACATAATATACTTATCAGGTTTGGTCTTCCAAGCACATTAATTTTCGACAATGCTATGAATTTTTCTTCTGTGTTTCTTACAAAATTTTATATTCCTAAAGGTATCAAATTGAAATATTCTACTAATTACTATCCATAGGGTAATAGATTAGAAGAATCCACTAATAAAATCTGGTTGAAAATTATTAAAAAGACTATTGTTGAGAATCAGAAAAAATGGCATAAGGCAACTATCAATGCTTTATAGGTAGATACAATTACTTACAAAGCAACCATATGGAACTCTCCTTTCCATTTATTTTATGGAAAAGAAGCTATTTTACCTCCAAATGTTTCTTTACCATCATTAGCACTAGTCCAATATGTTCAACAAGAGCCTTATTCTAGCCTTAAACATTGAATAACCCAACTTCTAAAGTTAGATGAAGCTAGAGATAAATATAATCAAACTTATGCTAATCATCAAAAAGACAAGTTTAATAATCGTTTCATAGGTGACAAAATGTTTGACATAGGAGATCTTGTTCTAGAATGAGACAAGGTCCATGAAGATAAAGGTAAACACACCAAGTTTCAAAATATGTGGTTGGGTCCATTTCATATCTCCAAAAAGATAGGTCCATCCACCTTTTTATTACAAAAAATAGATAGGGTAGAGGAAAAGCTATTGGTGAATGAACTTATCTTTAAAAAATACTTTTCCGAAATGATAATGCACTTTGATTGTAAATATGTAAATAATCATTATAAATCCATTTGTTGTTTCTTTTTTGTTAATAACAACTAACAACACACTAAATTTTTATGTCTTGTTTATGCATTTATTTACTAAAAGAGAATCAATATTTATTGATTGCATAATGGATTGAAATTTTATTATCAATAACAAATCAAAATTATGAATGTTTCAAGATGACTTAACTAAATAGAAGAAATATTTTCAGGAAAGTACTTTGAAGTGAATTTTCAAGAGATATATTTTCCCATATTCAAGAATGGAAAATATATAGATGAAAGGATAAGCCATGCTACATGAAATGCATTTCATCAAAGTAAATTTCATATCACTGTTCTTCCTAATCACCATTGCTAAAAATAAGCAAACTCAAACAAATTTTATTTAAAAGAGGTTTATAAATTACAAAATATAGGAATTTGAAAGCATCAAAGATGTGGGAAGTGTATGTGAACCCGATAAGGATTTGGACACTTGTTGGTATTGGGTCAATGCATGCATGATATCAAGGCAACTTTGTTGAGGCTATGGATGCTCGTTGGTAGAAAAGTAGTGTTAGGTCAAAGAAAGATCAATTTAATAGTTTGCATCAATTCATGGAAGTAGGTTATGCTTATTAGTCAAATATAAAGCTTAAAATTCCCAAATTCTAAAATTCCCTTCCATTTTATGGATTAAAATTAATGGATGAGTACAAGTACGAGGCTATTCTTTCTCATTTATCTTAAGGAACTTCAGTATTTTTTCATGAGATTTTAATTAACATAAGTTTTTTGTTGATTGTAATTCAATCATTATTTCTCATATTATTCATGAACAAATATAACTGGTACTTACAGTGTGCCACCAATTGTTGTGGAAAAAATAAAAACACTCCATTCTACTCCTTGTCATTTGTTTAGCTTTCATTTTCACACATCAGATGATATACAGGTTATATTAGGAACACATATAGTTGAAATACAAACATTTACGTTGTTTATTATTATTCCATTGTAGTTTTACCTTTTGAAATATCACATTTACTCTTTTTTGTTGTTTCCATATCATAAGACTCCATATGTTGGAGCAAATGTCAAAGGGTAACTAGACCCATTGAAGTAGTCTAAATTACCATTCCAAATGAAAAAGGGTCGGATTAAGGCTTTGACCAACTAATTTTTCATATGTTTATTCTGGTCAATTTTTCACACCAACACCTACCTGAATAAAACAAGGAGATAAATACCTTGTTTTTTGAAGAATTCCCAAGGGAATCCAAGCCAAGGAGGCCCAATAAACTAAGATTGTGTTAATGACTACTTTACACAGTAATAGTCTCCCTACTCTTGAGAGCCATCTGTTGCACCAAGTTCTAATTCTGAGCTTAATTTTAGAGAGTATCCAATTCCAATCCAATTTTGTATACATTTTTGGTTTTAAATGGAATCTCAATTATTTTAGTGTGTTTCTTAGTAGCCGTGGGTATTTAAGGAGGATTCTTGAAATTTTGTTTTGTGTCTGTTGCTATAAGAGATTTTCCATAAAGGGATGATTTATCCTGATTTATCTACATACATGTAGCCATGGAACATAGTTCTGGGATGTATTTCATGCATTGTGATCCCATAAAAATATATCCCAAGATGATGATGATGTCATATAAAAAAGGATAATGTGTGAGTGAAAAATCTTGCATGATACAAATGCCTAATATGTTATTTATTCTTTTAGCATCCAGGATATATTTGTTAATACCTTCAACTATCAGAAGGAAGAGAAGGTGGGTGAGGGGAAAACCTTTCCTTAGGCCCATTTTATGGTTGAAGAAAGGGGGATGCACATCTATTTATCAATAAGGCCATAGAGGAGGAGCTAATATAACTCTAAATCCAAGGAATAAATGAGAAACATAATCCAAGGTGGAGGAGAAGGAGTCTAATGTATAACCATTCGACCCTATCAAAATTTGTCAAGAGGTCCACCTTGTAGATGAAAATTTTTTTCTTTTAAGAATGAATGGAGTGAAAACATTCTTGTGCCAATCCTATGGCATCATGAGTTTGGTGATTCTCCAAAAAATCGTATTGCTCTAGAAAATGCGGGCAAAGAGGATGGGATTTAAACAAAGTGATACTATTTTAGACATGATTTTATAGATTTTTTGTGTGCAGTGAAATGGGTTGAAATTGATCAAGACAGGATGGATTATTAGTTTTTGGGAATAAGGGCTAAGAAAGTTGAGTTGAAAGGGGCAAGGATTTTTCCATTTATCCTGGAATACTCGGTCACCTTGAGTAAATCATACCCTATGAAATCAAAGCAATTGAGATATAATTTGATGGTAATGCCATCCAGGCCATGGTTTTTTTCATTTTGGAATGTTTTTAACACATTCTCTAGCTCATTTTTTGTTACTTCCACCATTATACACCTGTTCCCCTCTTCGTCAATGAAACTTGAAAAATAGCTTGCAATTTTGAGGATTTTGTCTATATTTTCTCTATTTTCATTCATGAAGATGGATTTACTGAGACAATGTGGCCATCCGAGATTTTCATATCCCAGAAAATCTTAAATACTTTCCTGTGGTTGGAAACCTTGTGGAAATGCTTTGTATTTTCGTCTCTAGCCTATAATTTCCTAAGGGATCTACTCTTTAATTTCCATTCTCTTTCCTTTACTAAGAGGAGGGACTATTTTTTCTCCTCTATTGATTTTATAGATGATGTCTACTCCTCAGGGAAAGAAAGTGGGCTTGAAGATTCCAGGAGTTCTTGTATTTTCTTTTTGGTTTCAAGGATAAGCTTTTCATCCTGTTTTGTTTCATGGGCCCATTTGAAAATGATTCCTTTGACTCTGTTTAGGTTCCTTTGGAATTGAATAGGTGGTGATTCCCTTATAAAGGGATCAAAAGGAGTTTAGGAGTCTTTGATTTTTTCCATGAGAGACAAACAATTAAACTAATGTGGGTTTAGATTGAGGGGTCCAATAGTTTATGTCTTAAGCACTTTAGGTCCAAGAAAATTGAGAAATGATCTGGTCCTCCACCAAAAGGAACCGTTGTTAAATTTGAAATTTTTGATCCAAAACATAATTTGAGATGAGAATTCGGTCTATCATTTTTGATATGTATACTTCTTAAGTCTGATTGTGTTAAATTTGGCAGCTAGGGCCAAACTCCATGTGGGTAATCTTATTAATGGCAGCTGATATTTTTCTTGGATCCCTCTCATTGAGAGGTGTAGGATTGATCTAAAGATCATAAGATTCCGATAAGTGTTCATGGATATATGAATTTATTTGTGTTATGGGTCAATTCGTCAAGGTCGACCAACAACCAAATATACTCCACTTGTGCTCAACGTTTTAGTATAAATAGAGGTAGCCTTTAAGTCATTTCATACACTCACACTTGTGATCTCTCTTTATCATGTTTTTGGGTTTGATGAAGATGAGATCTAGAGGGAGTTCCCTAGGATATACGCTGGCCTAATGATGCCCTAATCAACAGTAAAAATAAGAAGCCTCATGATGCCCTAATGCCTTAAGGGAGATAAAATCACAGCCATGGAAGGAGATACTCTATAACATTGTCAAGAAGGTGAAGGATGATTCCATTATGCTTCAAGGAGAGGCCTATATGCTAAGCAAACTAACATTGTCATGAAGGGATCATATCCATAGAGAAAGAAGACTCCTAGGCTGCAGTTAATGAGGGTTTCATAAGCACCGAAAGGAGGCATGTCTTTGCTGTAAAGAGAAAAGCTTGACAAGATCTAATTGTAGTCCAATCAAGTGTCACAATCTGGTGCCCTAGACACAGTCAAGGCAGAGATGCGCACACAGTCAAGGAAGAGAGTTATATGTTGTCCAAGGAAGGGATTTAATCCACACTTTTAACGCAGTCAAGAGGCATTAATACATAGCCCAATCTAGGAGCCCTAATCCACAGTTTGATGAGGCTTCTATCTTCCCTAACAACAGTCCAAGAAGGAGGTTCAAGCCACTACTAACAATGTTCCTAGTAGTTGTCAAATTGTCCATTAAACTGTTGTCCAAACAGAAGTTTAAGATTCATTTTGGTATGCCCTCATTTGCTGTCAAATGAGGGCTAGCGTTACCCTTTTTCACAGTCCTAAAGGAGGATATCCTAGCTACAGCAAATATAGGAGGAAAACCTTAATTGAAGGAGCCCTTATCTATGTATGAAAGGACCCTTAGAAACATCAAGGAAAGTGGATCTAAAACTGCGGCAAGAGTTATTGTATTACAACAAGATGATGTAGGTGGTAGCATATATGTTTGGACATGACTTGTTCCTAAGACTGTTTACTTGGTTGGTGAATCAAAGTGCTGACAACAAAGTCAAGTATAGCAAACAATGTTGTAACAATATTATGTTTGGGTATGTATAAAGATTTCATGAGATCTGTTGGAAGAATCTCTTGCTACAGCTAGCTGCTTTGCTAGGCTGCAACCCATAGCAAGCAGCTAAGACTGTTCCATGACAGAGCTACAGTATTGTAGTATGCAGCATGTAGGTGACAACAAGACAGTGGTGTAGCAGAGTGATGAATGGTGCAACATAGTGCAACATGACAGTGGTGCAACACAGTGATGAATGTATGCAGTATGATGGGTGCAGCTCAGTGATGGGTACAACACAGTGATGGGTGCAACACTGTGATGGGTGCAACATGGTGATGGAATCACCTTGGAGAATCGATTGAAGCAGTATGCCTTCACCTGAGTTCAGATAAGCTACCTCATGTGTTATCTTCTTAGTGAAGATCTCTGCTTTTCTTTTGTCAAGTCAAAATTTTAACTTCTGATATATATATACTCTCTCTCTGCTAAACTATTAGAGAACATATAAGAAGAATTGATCAAGGGTTTCCCCACATTGGGGTTGTCCTTGGCTAGCACCACATCTTGTATCCTCTTGTCTTGGCTTGTCTTCTGCAATTTATGTTTATGTTCTATTTGCAGTTTACTTTAATGCTGATGTGATTGCCAATCTGGGAAAGACATTGAGCTAACTGTGAAAATTGAAATAAATTTCTCTAAGCATAGAACATACCTAAAATTAACAGATTGTTTGACCATGTTAGGAGGGATTTCTAAGGAAGGACATTGGGCAAGCCTAATAAGTCGAAAATTTCGAAAAAAAAATGATCAAGAGGGTCTTGGTGAGCTGTTAGTCCCCAAAATTTAGAATGACCAAAGTGAAAATTAAAATCTCCCCCCATAATGACCTTCTTAGAGCTGAAATAGGGAAGGCTAATTTTTTTTTTCCATATTGATTTCCTATCCAAATATGGGTTGTATATATTTAAGCCCAAAAAATAGAGGTCAGTATCTCTAATGGCGAAAGGAGCTTCTAGATATGATCATAAGTACCAAGATAAAGTACAAGAGATCATGCTTTATTTCCATCAAGTTATCAATCCACCAAAGTGGTCATTTGTGTCAGTGTAGTGAAAGGACCAATTCTAGAGAATAGGAGCTAGAATTGAGATATCTTTCGGTCCGTCAATCATGATTCCTTGGATATAAATAGTGTGAGGAGAGTGTAAGAAAATGAGGCACTTCAAGACTAGGGTTTTTTTCGGGTTAGCCAAACCCGTGTTATTAAGGGATAAAATTCTCATTTCATACCCTTTATAAGGGCATTAGCTCCAAGAGCCCCTAAAATCGAAATTTGCTTCCCTTGAAAAATCTCCAAGGAGGCCTGCTTCTACCCCACCCATGGCTACCAATCTCAGCATCAATTTCCTATCCTAGACCTCCTCCTAGTTTTGGAATGAAGGAAACCAATGAGCCCTTAGGCGGACCAAAAGGGAAGTAGAGTGAGAATGGAGGTTGTAGGATGAGAAGGGGATTTAAGGGGGGGGATGCTTTCTAGGGAGGAAATATAGAACTAAAAGAGGTTGAGAGGGGGAAATAGGAAGGGGACTAGAACCTAAGGGAAAATTTGGGGAAGGGTGGGGAATTAATAGATTAGGGAGATTCTCAAGGAGATAAGTAACAATGTGAGAAAATGACAACAAAACTTCAATAGTATTCAACGCGGGATTTTTTATAGAGGAAACCATAATGAAGGGATGGGAGGGAGAAATCATACCTATATAGTAAGAGTCTGCCTTAGTAGTGGTCTCTAGAAGGATGCCAACTAGAAATGAAAAAATAGCCTCTTCTATTTATGCATCAATAACATCCTGAGTCTGAGAATCTTTAGAAGATGTGGGGTTGATCCCCTTGGAAGGAGAACTTAAAGCAACTTCATGGGGTTTTAACATGGAGTTCTATGCTCCCCTATCTTTGACTTCATTTTTGAACCCATTTTTTTCTTGGTTTTCCCTTATTGCAATCTACTCCTAAGTGTCCATATGAGTGGAAACGATAGAACTTGAAAGGGATACCCTCGTAATCGACGGTTTTCCTTGTGGAATCACTTTTGATACTAAATAGAGATCAGGACTGGGAGACCCGAAGCCAAATTCAATCCTACTATGATTATGGCCAACTCCATGTAGCCCGAGGATTGAAATGAGTAGTCTGCTTCATAGTAAAAACCCAATATGTTTCCAATTTCCTTGAAGACCTATTTGGAATAGTATGGAAGTGGAAGTCATAGGAGACAAACCTAGATAGGAGTCATTGTAAGCCATTTTATTCAAGCATCAAAATACACTTACTACTTCTTGAGATAGAGGGCTTGGGAGCCCAAAATCAAACATTTCAAGAGGCCTTTATCACATCCTGCACTGTATTCAGTGGTCAACCAATCCAACCTTTCTCCAAAATGAGGCATCATGATAAGTAGCCTAGGTATGCCAAGAAATGTTTTCCATCCAAAATCTCATGACCGCCACGGTCATTCTCCTATTGGTGAAATGACCTACTATTGGAGTTTCCTCCATCCACAAAATGTCATTCAATTTTATGCGTTCTCCTAGAATGAGGTTGGGTTCCTCCACTCTTCATTTTACATATTTTTTTCTCGCCTTCTTAAAGTCATTTTCTTCTAGTTGGAGGAGTGTCAATTGATAGGGATAAAATTTGTCTCCAATAAGCATCCTATAAGTCAAAAATTTGTTGAGAAAAATGGACACGGGGCTAGGTGGGAGTGGGTTGAGAAAAGAAGTCAGCAAGAGAAATGACAAAGTTGTTGGATCCACGAAAATTTCTAAGGGTTCAAGGGTAAAACACAAAGAGGGAGGGTTAACACATTTAGGGTTTGGGTTAGCCATAGTTTGATTGATTAGAGTGAGGGGATGCTTTGGAAAGGGGGAAAAAGACTAAGTAAAATGTGAAAAGGAGCAATTATCGATGATATGGTTTGAGGGGGCTTGCAGAGGATCCAACTCATCAACCTTTTGATTTTGTGAGGTTCACACTAGAGAAAATGACAAAGGCTTTTACGGGTTTGAAACACTAACAAATATTGTAAACGCTGACAAGGTGGTAGGAGGGAGTGTCTAGATTTGGATGCCTTTAAGAAGATCGTACAAGAAATTGATGAGTTCCTCATCCATAACTCAAGAGAAAGAAAAATGATGTTGGATCTTGCAAGGACAACAAGAGTTGAGGAAAGTGCAGGGAATGGGATGAGAGGGAGGGAACATTCCATGGTTGGGAGCCCATGGCTTACACCCATCATCAAACACTTGCCATCCACAGAGAAAACCCTCAATATCCTCAAAATATCTGATATTACTTTGTATCACTATAACCTATTATTCCATGATCAAATATCCTACACTAATCTTTTATATATATTACTTTTAGTATAACGAATCAATTTTGAGTAGTGTTATTAATTATTATTTATATATGATATTATTTGAAAAGAAAATTTGCAAAATGGGATGATTAGTTTGAAAGGATAATGTTTAAGTTGTGAAATAAATATAACAATTTAGATACATGAAAAATTGTTATTTTTATTAACATTATGGGCAATGACACTTCTATACATACACTTGATTACTTGTATTTGATTAGTGACCACTACATCCATGTCGCTTCTATACATACACTTGATTACTTGTATTTGATCAGTAACCACTACATCCATGAAAAGATCAAATAGAAGGGATCACTTCCTATCGACTCTTGATTACTTGTATTTGATTAGTGACCACTACATCCATGAAAAGATCAAACAAAAGGAATCACTTCCTATCGATTCAACTGTAGAGCTTGACCCTAAGGGTGTTGAGAGAATTGAACCTGTGGTCTCTTAATAGCAAAGTTACTTTAGCAATGAATATTTGACCAATTGAGCTAACCCTTAGGGCCAATTTTAAATGGTGTTATTATTTATTATTTGTATAAAAAATTATTTTGGAAAAAAGTTTTAGTAATATAAATTATGTAGCTTAATTCTTATTTTATGTTTGGTTTTCTTTTTACATATACTTTTTAATCATTTTTCTCCAAATTTTCTAGGAATTTGATGTTTAAGTTATGTAAGATGTATAATCTAAGTTCTCTATTCTTTGGAATTTTCAAAGTTTTGAACCCATCTATGTATCCAAAAACACATTAATAACAAAAGTCTACAATTTCATTAAAAATTGTATATTTTAACTCCCAAGAAAAAATATGAAAAAATGAATAGTTAAATAAAATAAAATAGTCTAAACTTTTAAAAATTTGAGTTTTTCCCTACTTAAAAATTGCAAGTTCAATTGATAATTATTAGGCCTACTATTAAATTTCAAAAAAAAAAAAAAAAACTTGGGTCTTTTCACAACATTTTCTCATGTTAATTTTCCCTAAAATCCACTAGGGATTTGTTGGAATTACAAGTTTAAGCTATACAATTTGCATAGCTCTAAAGTTTTTTATGGCTTTGAATCTATTTATACAAAAATTCATTCTAAATAACAAAAAATCACAATCTTACGAAAAAAAATTATTACCTCATTCTAATTGAAAAACCAAAGCATAAAATAACTAAATTAAACCATTTATTAATATTTGAGCTAATAAAATCGATATTTCAAAGCAACTAATATAATCCATCACCATTCACTTCTTTTTATACCAAGAAAATAATTAATCTTTGATTTTAGAATTTTGTGATCCATATTATTTTTGAAAATGTCTTTGGGATTGATTACATCATTATTGTTTGGTCGATGTTTCAAACCATCTAATGTTTTTCATGCCGATGAACCAATTAGATGGTTAGAAACATAGACCAAACAATAATGATGTGATTAATGCCAAAGACATTCTTAAAAAAAAAATCATTAATATCAAAAACTACCTCTATACATATTAGAGATCCTTATCTTCACTGTGAATTTCCAGAATATTCCAAAACTACATGTGACATCCAAGAAAATTATTAATACAATAAACTACCTCTATACATATGACGTGTAATTACTTGGGTATTTCTTGAATATTCTAAAATTAGACATACGCGTCATCTTTATCTCAATTGTAAATTTCAAAAATATATAAAATGTTAATTACAAGAACCATGTGAATTGTTTAACCTCATTCATGTCTTTTTTTTAAGTAACACAAAAAAATTCTACTCATAGATAATCATAATTACATAAATAACAACCCAACCAAGAAATTAGTTCTCAAACCAGAATTCCAAGATACTACAAATTTCATTAGTAAAACTAAAAACTTGGAACTTGCTCACGTTCGTGAAATTTCTAAATATTTACAAAATACATAATCAAACTTTGCATCTAGTAAGATTTTGAACGATGCTATTTTTAATTACTGGTTTACTAAGTCATTTTGAAAAGGGGTTGGAAATAACAAATTTAAAAAAAAATTGTATCTTATAGATTTGGTTGGAACGTGTTAAAGTTTATCTAATAAAATATAAATTTAATTAAAAAAATATTGAAGGTAAAAAAAATTGGTTCCAATATGTTAAAATTTTAATTAATAAAATATAAATTTAATTTAAAAAAAATATTAAATATAGTATTTGGAAAAAAATTTAATATATAAATTAATTTTCCAAATGAAATTTATTTAATAACAAATAAAAATAAAAATATTAAAATAAATGATTTTATTTTTGGGTTTGGAATAAAAATTATTAATATCAAATAGGTGATATTGTCTACATTATATCTGGTTACTCTAATTAAGTACATTATTATTTGTTTTTTCTTATAAGAAATCATTTTGAAAAAAGTTTTAGAAATAATAAATTAATAAAATATTGTGTGGTTAATTAGTTTGAATGGTTAAAGTTTTATTCATAAATAAAATAATATAATTTTAATTTGTGAAATGAGTTTTTTAATTATTCAAAAAAAATGAAATTATAAATATTAAACGCAATATTAAATATTATGGTAATAAGTTTTTGATGTTAATTTTTTTTTAGTTGTTTTCAACTTGAGAACGTTTGAATCTTTTTTAATGGTGGAAATGGATTTAGTATTCTAAAAAAGCCAAATACATCTAAAATTTTTGAAACATGACAACTATAACCTATTCTAAAAAAAACCTAAAACACCTAAAATTTTTGAAACAAGACAATTATAACCTCGGTTTCCAAAATTTCTGCAAGATTTCATCAAACTATTGCCAAAAAACCATTTTTCCCTAAAGAATGGTAATCTGTTTAGACTACATTTTTTAGTATAAACTATTTTTGGAAAACCAATAATATAAATTTACTTAAGCCATTATTTTCCATATAAAATCATGTCGTAGTTAAACTCGTTTTTAACAAAGTTGACTTCTCTAAAATTTAAACATCTTATAATTCTAAGAAATAGAAATCACAAAAACTATATTTCATAGTATAAATTCATTTTTCTTTAAAAACAACAATTCTATTACTTAAAATAAATTATATTTTCAATAAAATTAATTTAATTAAAATCAATTTAATAACAATATAAAATATAAATCCCAACTGACTCAGTCAAACCAACAAAATCCCAATGGAACTAGTCAAACCAACAAAATCCACCTCAAACATTGTCTCACATAATACCTATAAATTAAATCACAAGCATCATCTTTACCATTCCATTTCAACAAGTTCTTTACCATTCCATTTCAACAAGTTCCATAAACAAGTGAGACATGATGCTTAGCCAAGGATGATTTGCCAACATAGTGTGACATTGCAACTGAATGAATCCCTGTTGTCGTTCATTTGTTTTGTGGACAAATCATCTTGGCAGAGTAACATCCTTTTCTTCACATAGCTCAGCATGAATGTATTCACCATGGATTTGGTATTAGATTTGAGGCAGCAACTAGAGAAGGTATGAGGGGTAAGGATTGTAAATATTTCTTTTCTTTTTAATCCGTTGTATATTTCATTTTATAAAAAAATTAAATTTTGTTTTGAATATTTCATTTTAACTTTTTGTATATTTTAGATTAAGGGTTTTCGTGATTCATGATTTAAGCAAACATTTTCTGGAAAAATCACATTGAAAATTTAGGGTAAATTTCGAACTCCTATTGAAATTTGGTTTTCTTTTATTATAAAACAAATCTAAATAAAAATTACTTACCATGTTTACTGTGATGAATTTGTTTGTTAGTCTATATATTTTTAATGTTTTTTAGTTGCTTTGATTCATCTGATGATGCAGGAGCAACAAACCAGAGGATCAGAACAAAAGAAAAGCGTGATTTAAAGCAGAAAAATAGATTTAAAAAGGATAAAGCAAATTTAAAGCGTGCATGCATGAAGCTTTTGTGGAAAAAATCAAGAGAGGATATGATTGATCCTTCCTAAAATTCTTATATAAATGTAATGTGATAGGGTATGAGATATATCTTATTTGTGAGTAAAATAGTGAGTGAGCAAGATGTAGTCAATTGTGAGCTGGGTTTTAAGGCTGAAATGCCTTAGTCTGGAATGTAATTTGTTCTGTATATATATATGAAACGTGTTCTAGTATTGTGTACACCTACGCCTCTGTGTATGGTATAATTAAGTTAAATCTTTTGTTCAAGCTTGTTGATCTAAATATCGTTTAACTGTTATATATGGCCATCCAAATATCATGTATCTGTTATATGTAAATGTTTGTTGAAGACAGCGTGCAGTGCAGAGGAAGATTCTGATGATGATGGAGAGATGAATGTTCTACCAGCGAAGAAATCACGAAGGAAATAGGCTCCGGGATTTTGTTTTTTTAAAGAAATTGGGATTTTGGGCAACCCCCAAAGTCTCATTTTCATCAGGTGGTATCAGAGCAGTAAGATTCTGCGGAAAGAGGTACAATTGAGTTGAAGAGTTTATGGTCTTGTTATTGTGCAGATGGTGGCAGCGGAAGGTGAGAAGATTTGCAACAACCTAGAGAAGGATGCCAAAAGACCGAGTGCGGGAGGGCTTGGTGAGGTATCGTGTAACAAGGAGGCTGTTACTGTAGAGGTTAGTTGCAGCTCACAGAGTTTAGTGAAAGAATGCAGTGGATAAAATTGATATTATGAAGACCATATGACCAAGAGGTCATAAATTTTTGTGCCTCGGGAGTCTGATGCAGGAGCAACCAGCAACAAAGCAAACCAGAGGATCAGAAAAAAAGAAAAGCGTGATTTAAAGCAGAAAAATAGATTTAAAAAGGATAAAGCAGATTTAAAGCGTCCATGCATGGAGCTTTTGTGGAAAAAATCATGAGAGGATATGATTGAACCTTCCTAAAATTCTTATATAAATGTAATGTGATAGGGTGTGAGATATATCTTATTTGTGAGTAAAATAGTGAGTGAGCAAGATGTAGTCGATTGTGAGCTGGGTTTTAAGGCTGAAATGCCTTAGTCTTGAATGTAATTTGTTCTGTATATATATATGAAACGTGTTCTAGTATTGTGTACGCCTACGCCTCTATGTATGGTATAATTAAGTTAAATCTTGTGTTCAAGCTTGTTGATCTAAATATCGTTTAACTGTTATATATGGCCATCCAAATATCATGTATATGTTATATGTAAATGTTTGTTGAAGACAGCGTGCAGCGTAGAGGAAGATTCTGATGATGATGGAGAGATGAATGCTCTACCAGCGAAGAAATCACGAAGGAAACAGGTTAGGATCTTGTTTTTTTAAAGAAATTGGGATTTTGGGCAACCCCCAAATTCTTATTTTCATCATCTGATAACTTTGAATCTTATCATTTAAATAGCATTTCATGACATGTTCATGCAAATAGAGATGAATTTATTTGCTAACATATATTTCTTCAATATATTTTTTAACTTAACCTATTATTCTCTCCATTATCAACCAGTTACAACGAGGTATAACCAGAAATGGCAATGAAATTAAACCATTGCTTCCATGGAATTCAGAAAATTATTATTTTCAGCGTATTGGACGAACGATCTACAACCTGCACACAACTCAATTTCTCATTCTGTACGATGTTTTATATGGGCTTCCATAGCTTTGCAGGGCCGAACAATTTAATGGAGGATTCAGGTTAAATTTTGTCACGTTACAAGACATTTTCCCTTCTCGTTTATTGCAATGTGAGTGGATTTACATTGGAATTTCTTAACATGTCTCGTTTCTTTTTTAAGTGGGTGTATTTTATGGCGGGCAGAGGCACTGAAGGGATCTTCATGGGTAAAGTTATTAGGCCAATAATGTTACTATTTCTCAACATAATCACTTAAAACAGTGACATGGCATTACACACTGTTGTAAGATTTACACATGATGGAAAGGTTTACTGCTACTTGGTATTTTATCAAGCTTTCCTTTCACTTTTTATTTTTTAATCTCGTAATTATCTTCACAGTTGCTCATGTACTTTCTTCTCAGGTTTTACCTATAGATTTTTAGGTAGTGTCCATATTATTATACACTGAAATTACCATGCAAGCTTGAGTGTTTAAAGGATGCTTAGCCCACACATGCATGCTGACATGCATTGTTAGGCTTATGGTTTGATGTGGGTCGTATATGTTTCATTAATGAAAGTCACAATGTACAGAACACATTGTTGGGCTATGCTAGTATTAGCCGAGGTTTCCATATTACCTTTTGTCATTAATCATCTGTGGTATGGTTGGGAGAATATGTTCGTTGAACCTGGATTTTATAAAATAAGGTGGAGGCATGTGATTATTGACAATTTGCTATAAGAGTTTTTTTTTTTTGGGTTAAAATTACTGGTCTCTTTTTGAAGTTTTTCGTTCTATGTACGTGAACTTATTTATTAGGATATATTAGGATATAAGTTTTTTTTTCAAGTTTTTAGAATTTGGTTTTAAAAGTTATTGGTTATATATGGCTGGTTATTAACTCTTTCTATTTGCTATTTGATTGTTTGTTTTTTTGGTTTACTTTTTATGAATGAGGTAAATTCATGTCGTATCTTTATGTATCACTGCAGGAATTTACACTTTTTTTTAGTTATTTGTTTTTTGGTCTAATCTTTATGAATGAGGTAAATCCATGTTGTATCTTTATGCATCATTGCAGGAATTTACATTTTAAGACCTTGTTTAGTGAGCTTTTTGGATATGCAAGCTAGCACTTTCTCCATATGGGTGTAGAATCACTCTAGGTAATTGGTTAATGTTTTTTTGGGAATAAAACACTTTAAGGCTTGGTGGTTCAGTGAGCTTTCTGGGTAAGGAAGCTACCACTTCCTCCATATGGGTGTAGAATCACCCTAGGTAATTGGCTAATGTTTTTGGGGCATAAATGAAATTCTGAGTGTGCATGTTAGCACTTTCTCCACATGGGTGTAGAATCACCCTAGGTAATTGGCTAATGTTTTTGGGGCATAAATGAAATTTTGAGTGTAAATGCTGGCACTTTCTCCACATGGGTGTAGAATCACCCTAGGTAATTGGCTAATGGTTTTGGGAATAAATAAAATTCAAGGGGGACGTGTGGTGTAATCCATGATGGGCCATTGATGTCAAATTAGGGAACTGGGTCATTTTTATAGGGAGCTCGGGAGTGGGACACTAAATTCTAGAAAATAATGGACTTGTATTGATATATGAAGATACTTGTACACTTTAAGCCTAGTGGTTCGGTGAGCTTTTTGGGTGTGCAAGCTAGCACTTTCTCTATATGGGTGTAGAATCACCCTAGGTAATTGGCTAATGTTTTTTGGGAATAAATGAAATTCTGAGTGTACATGCTAGCACTTTCTCCACATGGGTGTAGAATCACTCTAGGTAAGGCAAATGTTTTTTTGGGAATCAATGAAATTCAAGGGGAACATGGTGTAATCCATGATGGGCCATTGATGTCAAATTGGGGAACTGAGTCATTTCTATAAGGAGCTCGGGAGTGGGATACTAAATACTAGAAAATAATAGACTTGTAGTAATATATGAAGATACATGTAATATGATGAGGAGAAAGGCAAAATTGTATTCCTAACATTTTCTTAAATACGTCAATGCCATTATAAATACCAATTTTGTTCCCAGAACCCCTGTTAAATGGGTAAATCGACCTCTCGCCACCAAATATGCCATACCTATTGGAAATATAGTTTAAACTTTTATTCTATGCTATAATTAAGAATATTAGTGATATGTTTTTTTTTGTTATATATATTTAAATAAATTATAAATTATATATTATATCTATATATTTATAATAATTCAATTTGTCATAAAAGATTTTAAAGGGAACAAAAAACTAAAATAGAAGAAACTTTTAAGTTTCTGCCAAAAATCATGTAATTATTGTTAAAGCCCAAAAAAGTTTCGAAATCTTTTTTCTTTCAATAATTTAAAAAAAAATATTCAATTATAAGTTAGAAATGAAAAAAGACCTTCGACATCTATAGAGCAAGTTTTCTGAAAAAAAAAATTGGTCAATTAAGTTGAGGGAAAAAAAAAGGAATTGTTATATTATAATTTTTATTATATATTATATACTTTTAATTTGATTTTTTAATTATTAATATTGCTTTTTCTGAATTAGTTTATTTTTTTAGTATCTTTTTATTTTTTTTTAATTTGGTTTAGTTTTTAAAATTTTTGTCTTTTATGTTTGATTTTTTTTTATGGTTGTTTTTGTTTTTATATATTTTTAGGTTTGAATTATTTATTTAACTATTTTATTGTTTTTAAATTGTTGTTGTTGTTGTTATTGTTGTTGTTGTTAATTTAATGTTTTGCCCTTATATTTTATCTATCTAAAAAAAATTCCTTTTATTTTTTGTTGCAGGGCTATGTCATTGCTTGAATAGCAATCCAACTCCATTATGGATAAAGTTTGCCAGACAATTTTGATTAAAAACGTATTCCACTCTTGTTACTTTGGTTTTCCAGTGCTAACTAATATCTTTAAATTTTTTTATATAAATTTATCTCTTACAAATTAATAATATCATAATTTAAAAAAAGTGTAATATATTTGTTTCAAATTATTTTGGTTCAAAAACCAGTTTAAATAGTAAAATAATCTTGATTTTACATGATTTTACTTTTGAATTCTTTTTATAAAAAAAAAGCCTCACAATGAAAATGATAAGTAAAATTATAAATTTGAGAGAATTTTGTAATAAAAAATTATAATATTATATATCAATTTTACTTATCAAATGGATTGTTATAAGTGTATGCTTGAGTGAGTCTAATGGTTTAGAATATGTATTTTCTCTTAAAAAGGTTACAAGTTCAAATTCAAAGGGGGTTTAGAGTAAGTATACCTCTATAGGTCAATTGGAGTTATGTTGGGTGGTTGGGTGGAATGACTATTATATTCCCCACCTAGCTTCAAATCCCAGTTAGTGACATGATGAGCTATAATGCCGTGTATGTAATAGCTTTGTGCTTATGAATATTTTTGTATTGGCTTAGAGCCTTGTGATCTCGATTCAAATCCCAACTAGTGACATGATGAGCTATAATACCCTATAAATATTCTTGTAATGGCTTTGTGTAACCACCCCTCCCACCCACTTTAAATGACCTGTGAGGGTAAACATGAGTTGAGAGATACTATGACATGACCCAGCCTCCTAAGTACAATTAAGGAAGTGGAGTCAACAAACTAGAACTTTATTGACCTTCCATAAGACCTACAGGACACCCAGGAGCTAAAAATCCACTCTGAGTACCCAAACCCTGAGTTGGATTGTTGTTTTAGTGACGTAGGCCCATAACTCCATGCATGACAAGGCGTCCATGCAGTTATAGGCCTCCAACCACATGTGTAAGCATGTAAGGATGTAATTATAGCCCAAAAATTCCAGTTCAAAGGGTATGGTCCTGAATTTTGAGCCACCATTTCAGGCTAGCCTCCCGACCACTTCCCAAAGCTCAATGAGACTTTCCATAATGATAAATAAAATCAAGCCAAATTCGTTCATATAAAACTTGATTAAGGACTTGACCTAGACAAGCCTAACCATGGTAGTCATTTCGTCAAACATATGGTGAACATGTAAGCTATAGGTAATAAATGCATATTTGAACATAGGGGCCTGAAACTTATTTGAGAATCACCAAGAAAGTCTAATTCCCTCTCATAACAGCTTCAATATCATGTGTTATCTAATGAATTCATTAACCATTCATCAATTGATCAAAACATATCAAGGGTCATAGCTAAAACTTGTTATAGAACCATGCTTATAACCAACACATAGCCATAATAATAACCATGACAGAACAACCATCAAGGCCACATAATGTCAAGTACAAGTACTCATGAAATACAATAAGTAAATAAATCTTATTAACATATGAAAAATCCAACCAAGTCAGGGACTTCCATGTACCACCCGACCATAGATTGAGCAGAATAAAATATTTCTTTGGGTCAATCACCCTCGTGCCATATTCCAAGAATGAATGTGGGGACTCAAGACATAAAAAACCAGGGCTTCCCAAAGATTAAACCACCTCCACCATCATTCCCCTACGATCTTGCCAAATCTAATCAAGAGATCCATAAGCAAACCAAAACATAAACAACTAGGGCTTCCTAGAGATTAAACCACCTCCACCCTCAGGCTAACGTGATCCCACCAAAACCGGTCAAGAGATCACAATTCCAAAAACAAGTTGGGATGAATCAGAGTTCCTTCACCAATACTTGATGAATTTTCCTTTCTCCACCCACCTGTCGAAGGCTTCCAGGAGATTAAACCACCACCACCCCCAACCCCTGTGAATTTTCTTGAGACCACCTCACCCAGTTCTGAAACCTTCTAGCAATCCAAATCTCAACCAAATAAAAGAACCCATCACACCATGGCTATCGGAAGTGAAAGGCAATGATGAAACCAGTGTCACACCCAACAAAACCCATTCCAATGAAAACAAGAGAACCAAATACACAAATGAATGCACCATGCATTCATAAAATAGCTAGGAAGTCACACATGAAGCCTGTTACCTGCAAGTCTTCCTATTGATGCTCCTTGATCCAACCTTCCTTTTCCTTTTCTTCCATTATCCTTTCTTTGTCTTCCTTTTATTTCTTTCTCGCTTCCTCCTCTTGGTGCTTTTCTCTCTCTGAAACTAATTCCAAAGCCAAACTAACAAAAAGTTAACCAACAAAAGTTGTGAACTGATCCTCATAATAATTTTTTTTATCATTGAGGCCTCTATTTTCTTCAATTTAATCTATTTTTCCTTCAATTTCCCTCTCATGCAAACCTATGACCTTTCATCTCCCTTTTCTCCTATTTTCCTTTATTTTCATAAATAAAATACAAATTAATTTTTCTTTTCCTTTGTCAATTCCTTTGCCAATTTCCTTAGCCATAATAAACTGAAATGAACATCCACTAGGATGATTTTCCCAACATTCATATTGGAATACATGTCCCATGACCTTGGTATTATTTTTCATTTATTAACTTTATTACATGAACTTTTAACTTAGGGTTGTTACAAAACCCTCCCCCTTGGGGGAACACCATCCTCGGTGTTCTATGACACTTATGACCAACAAGACCACTAAAAACTAAAACATACTACCCATGGATTTTATTAACTTAGCTCGATGCAGTATCTACAATGAACAACCTACTAAAAAATAAACCGAACATGACAAACATGACAACATGACAACCATATTGCTTATTGGAGCTTTATAACACAACTCATTGTGTTATTTATAATAACAACCATACATAAATATGTACATATACAAAAACCCCTTTGCCTCAACCGGAACAATTAAGGATACAAACCCCGCATATGATCATCCATCTCCTATGTAGCTTCATCAGGCCCAAAGTGCTTCCACTGCACTTTAAATTACTTGATTACTCTATTCCAAAGCATGACTTTTTTCCACTACAATATGCATTGAGGTTTCGACTGGAATTATCCTTCTGGATCCACCTACAATACAAACCAGTAAATCACATGATCAACATCCTTCACATATCTTTTAAGAAATGAAACATGGAAAACATCATGGACTTTCATTGTCGATGATAATGCAAGTCTGTAGGCCACCGTTCCAATCCTCTCAAGAATCTCGAAAGGTCCACAATACCAAGGTGCCAACATAGCACATGACCCAATCCTCAACGAGCTCTTCTTAGGCTTGATATGTAAGTACACATGCTCTTCAACCTGAAAATCCTTAAATGCCTTATGCTGATTTGCATGATTGTTCTACATGTCCTGTGTTGCCTTTATATTCCTCTTGATAACCTACTTTTCCCATTCCATTTCTTCCAACATGTCAGTCCAATCAATACCTTATTCACTGCATCACTCCAACTTATTGGAGTATTATAACTCTACCCATAAAGTTTCTTAAACAGACTCATCTTCAAGAACTCTTGATACCCATTATTGTAAGAAAACTCTACAAACGGAAGATACTCCTCCCACAACCTCTGATGGTGCATGACATACATTCTTAACATGTCCTCCAAAATCTTATTGACCATCTCTGTCTATCCATCTGTCTATGGATGATAAGCTATACCGAAGGAAAACTTTGTACCCAAATGTACAAATAACTCCATCCAAAACCTGGAAGTGAACTTGGCATCTGTGTCAGATGTAATCTTCTTAGGAATGCCATGCAATCTCACTATCTCCTTGATGAAGACCTGTGCTACCTCACTAGTTGAATTAGTAGACTTCAGTTGAATGAAGTGAACTACCTCAGTCATCCTATCAACCACAACCATGATGGAATCATGCTGTCTATGTCCTTGGAAAACCTATAATGAAGTACATGGAAATGACCTCCCATTTCCATTCTGGAATCAGAATTGGATGCAGTAAACCACTTGGATACTCACACTCTACTTTTACATGTTTAAAATCCAAACACCTTGCAACCAAATCAACTACCTCATTCTTTATATTCGACCAATAATAAAGCTTCTCCATAGCTATTAGAGTCTGTTGATATCCCAGGTGACCTCAATATGATTTGACATGAAATTCCCTCAAGATAAGTTTCTTGAGCTCACTATTGTTTGGCACATAGATCCTGTCCCTAAATCTCATCAACCCATCTACTGTGAGATGATAATCCACATCATTATCACTTGTACCCATTTGTGGTAACTCATGCTTAAGCTGCTCGTACCTATCATCCTGTCATCCTATCTGTAAGATCTAGTCCTGTAAATATGTCCAATATGAACTCATAGTTGTTGTGTGATTTACATGTAGTGACTCTTCTACTAAGACCATCTACAACATTTTTCTCCTTACCTTTAATGTACTTGATTTCAAAGTCAAACTAAATAAGCATATCCAACCATGTAGCTTGTCTGGCATTCAGATTAGATTGGTCAAACAAGTATCTCAGCCCACTATGATAACTCATTAACACAAACCTCCTTCGAAGAATATAGTTCCTCCACTTCTTCAATGCATAAATGAGTGTTGCCAACTCAAGATCATGAGTCACATAGTTCTACTCGTGCTCATTCAGTTTCCTTGAATCATAACATACCACCTGTCCCTCTTGCATCGGGACTCCACCAAGTCCTCTCTTGCAAGAATTTGTACACACCACAAACTCTTTATCTAGATCTGCAATTGTTAGGCCTCATAAATTTTCCATTTTTAACTCAAAAAACCATTACCTTAACCTCTGTTTTACAAGTCAAACAAGCCTCCATGCCTATATTTTTTACCTTTTTTCATTTTAGTTTGGGTTAATGGATAAAAGGTTTCTTATTTACATAAAAGGGTTAATTAGATTGATATTTTAACTCCAGATAGAACTCCACAGTCCAACCATCCGGGCTAGGGCTTTTGTCTCTTTTAAACCATTTGAGAGTGTCCTTTAGTTCCTTTAAGGAAACCCCTTTAGTCAAATCCCTACTTTCATCTTGGTCTACAAACCTTGAGAATAGTTGGGTTGTCTTCATTATATCTCCCAAGGTGGAATTTGTTGGCGACTTATAAATGTTATAGAAATGGGCAGAGGCCATAGATGCCAGCCAGGGGAAGTTGTTCACAGGTTCTCCATACTCATCTAAATGTTGCCAAATAGTATTGATAGCTTTCCTCCCATTTGCAAATTTGTGGTAGAACTTGGTATTGTCATCCCCTTCCTTCACCCAGATGGCTCTGCTTCTCAGCCTCCAACTCTCTTCACTATTTTTCAGGATCTAGTTTCTCTTGGCCAGCAAGGAGATACTTTTCTCTTTGTGCTCATGGGAGGAGAGTATTCCTTCATAGTAATTTTCATACTTCTCGATGGCTTCTTCCGATTGTTTGAGAGTATGGTCTTCTTGCTCCCTCTTCTTATGAGCCCATTTCTTGGTGAGGCTCTTGAGTTCTTTAAGGTTTTTTGCAAAACTTTCCAATATAGTCCCTTCTACTGCTGGGGGATGATTTTTCCAGTAATTTGTGACAAGGTGGATGTATTTAGCATCCCTCAGCCAGGCTGCGTTAAATTTGAAAGGACCTTTTGGCTTTTTCACACCTCCTCTAATTTCCAAGTAGATCAGCCTATGGTTTGATATTCCTCCAAAGCCCACCCACTACCTATATCCCAGTCCCATGGTTAACATATGCTCCTTAATGAGATATCTATCAAGTCTTCTGGAGAGACTGTCTACTCCTACTCTGTTGCTCCTCCAAGTGGGCATTATTTTAGGGGAGGGGATGTTTATGAGGTTGTGATCCTCCAGTTTGGCCTCAAAAAAATCTAAGAGGATATTTCGTTGGGCATTATGACCCCATGATTCTGCATAGCTAATGGAGAATTTTAGATCCCCCCCCCAAGGACGAGATTGTCCTTTTGAAGAATGTGAGATTCAAGGAGTATGTTCCAAAACTCATGTCTGTTGTGATAGGGGCCATATATATTAATGATCCTGAACTCAAAATCTAGTTCAGTGGAGTCTATATCAGCTCCTATGTACCCCGAACTCCCCCACACATTACAGATTCTGATAGTTCAATTATTGACTCCTAACACCAGCCCCCTAGACCTCCATGATGCATCACGGGAATGGAAAGTCTAGCCAGGTATCTAGGTTTCTAGGAGCTGGGTAATGATACTCCCCTGACCTAGGGTTTCTTGCAAAAAGAGGATGTTAGTAGGCTCTGCTGAGAGTAGTCTCCTCATGGCTAATTTTTTTGTAGGGCTAACCAACCCTCTACAATTGAAGGAGAGGAGTTTCACGGGGGAGGAGCCTCCAAGGTATTCACTGCTCTAAGTACCCGGTCAATGGCCTGTTGTTTGCCTGAAACAATCTCTTCTCCTGCTTGTACCTTGCTTTTGATAGGGAGGATGGTCTTTCCCTAGCCGATTTTGGAGGGGGAGGGGAGGTGATGAGTTCATTATCCAGAGAGTCAGGGGCCTGTGAGTGAAACCTATCTCTGGTGGAGTATCTGAAGGGAAGAAGGCCGGAATGAGAGGGAGGATCAAGTAATTGGGGGTTTTAGGAAGGATGTTCGGGGACAGAGGGTTGAGTGTAGGAGAAGGTGGGGGATGGGGGTTTGATAGGGCATTCCACAAACTTGGGGGGGATGAAGGTGTGAGAGGAAGACTGAACTGAAATGAACTGTTCATGACAAGATTCTATGCCATGTAGAGATGCATTTGAGTATACAAAGGACTTTGTAGTCAACATACCCATGGTGAACGCCACTTCTGCAGCTACCCTAGCTCTTGTGAGAGGTGGAGAGGGTGCTCCAGTGGGTGCCTTTCCTTGCTTCTTCCTGATCTCTTTTGAGGGCACAGGTAATGCCTCCGATTGTGCCTGATTTGCAACCTCTTCCCGCTCAGAGGGGCTTTCCTGAGCTTGATTATTGTTCTGAATTGTGTCCTTCTCCCTATCTCCAACCCTTTCCTTATTCAATGGACAATATTTGTACAGGTGTTCCACCTTGTGACAACATCTGCAATGGAAGGGGACACCTTCATAATATAGGGTTTGCTTACGGGAGAAGAATTTCCATTGTAAAGTAATATGCTCCTGTAGACCTCCTCGTGTATCTAGTGAAGCAAAATCCTGGCGTATGCCATCATACCATATGCTACATAAGTTCTGTCTTGGTGAAGATAGGTGCCCAGCGTGTTGCCTATACGGTGGAAGATATCCTCTGACCAGAATTTCACAGGCAATCTAGGTAGTGGAACCCATATAGGGTTGACTCCTATCTGCTCTTTTGCAGGGTCGAATAGAGGGTTCCATCACCGGAGGAGAACTAGTGCATGCTTGAAATGTCAGAAAGATGACAATACCCAGTTTGTGTGCTCGGCTCTGGCAAAACGGAGAGCAAACCATCCTCTAACAAATGTTTGAATGGTTGGGAGATCCGCTAGGTGTTGTCCCCAAACCTCTGAGGCCCATATCTTAAGCCTAGCTATTGTATAGTTTTGAACATGAATTCTCCCTACCAAAACTCGGTCTGTCGTGTCCATGGTGTCACTCCACTGAATGTCCTCCTTGAGTCTTAGAATGACATCCTCGTTTCTGACCTTGAAGCACTTTCTCTTCTTTCCACTCTGCGTCGGCACTTCAGGATCTTCTGTAGAATCCCCTGGCTAGTTAGGGTTTGCGTCCGGGGTTTTAGGGCGAGGTAACTCAACCGCTGGGATCGATTCCGAGAGAGGGGTACTGCCACGTAACTGCTAGATGGATGCGCCTAAGGAACGAGAGCTTGTGGTATTTCTTGGTCCGGTGTGTGTGCTCTCAAAGGGTTGGATGAGGATTCACCAGGGAGAGTTGAGAGGGGGGTTTGAGTGCTAGCCACTTGAGGGTTTTAATGTAGGTAGGCAGTGATGAAAATGGAAGGCGAAAGAGACTGTGGCAGTGAGGGAGGAAACGAGCAGATCAATGGAGGCTCTGAGAAAGTGACACTGGAGCAAGAAGGTCCAGAAATGGAAGGAAAGCCCTCAATGGTAGCCAAAAAGTCGCAACAGAAAGGCAGGATGTCGTCCGCGGTGGAGTGAGGAGTTTGCCAGATATTGACATTCTCCAACGGATTTTCTGAGTAGTCTACTAGGTCAAGTTCCATACGTGTTCAAATGTGCCCTCTGCCAGTTGCCTCCAGGACCATCGTAACCGTCGCCACATGTAGGGTATCAGAAATTGGGTGGATAGATAGTGAAATGGGAAGGAGGTGGTAACAATGTTGTTATGGAGCAATTTGCAATAAATGGATGCCAGGAAACTGCTGCGGGTGATGCAGCTGGAGAAGGGAGCAGGTGGCAACAACTAGCAGGTAGGTGGGGTGAGTAGGGAGTCCTCGTGTCGCCATCCACTGCAGCAGGACCTAACTCTTTTCAGATCGCCTCCTCCTCGTCATTTTGTTTAAGTTATGTAAGATGTATAATCTAAGTTCTCTATTCTTTGGAATTTTCAAAGTTTTGAGCTCATCTATGTATCCAAAGACACATTTTAAATAACAAAATTCTACAATTTCATTAAAAATTGTATATTTCAACTCCCAAGAAAAAAGATGAAAAATAAATAGTTAAATAAAATAAAATATTCTAAACTTTTAGAAATTTGAGTTTTTCCCTACTTAAAAATTGCAGGTTCAATTGATAAAATTATTAGGCCTACTATTAAATTTCCAAAAAAAATAAAATTCTTGGCTCTTATCACAACATTTTCTCCCATCAATTTTGCCTAAAATCCACTATGGATTTGTTGGCATCACAAGTTTAAGCTATGAAATTTGCATAGCTTTAGAGTTTTTTATGACTTTGAATCCATTTGTGCAAAAATCCATTCTAAATAACAAAAAATCACAATCTTACGAAAAAAATTATCACCTAATTCTAACTAAAAATCCAAAGCATAAAATAATTAAATTAAACCATTTATTAATATTTGAGCTAATAAAATAGACATTTCAAAGCAACTAATATAATCCATCACCATTCACTCCTTTTTATGCCAAGAAAATTATTAATCTTCGATTTTAGAATTTTGTGATCCATATTATTTTTGAAAATGTCTTTAGGATTGATTACATCATTATTGTTTGGTCGATGTTTCAAACCATCTAATGCTTGTCATGCGGATGAACCAATTAGATGGTTAGAAAGTAGACCAAACAATAATGATGTGATTAATGCCAAAGACATTCTTAAAAAAAAAATCATTAATATCAAAAACTACCTCTATACATATCAGAGATCCTTATCTTCACTGTGAATTTCCAAAATATTCCAAAATACATATGGCATCCAAAAAAATTATTAATACAATAAACTACCTCTATACATATGACATGTAATTACTTAAGTATTTCTTGAATATTTTAGAATTAGACATATGCATCATCTTTATCTCAATTATAAATTTCAAAAATATATAAAATATTAATTACAAAAACCATGTAAATTGTTTGACCTCATTCATGTCTTTTTTTAAATAACACAAAAAAAAAATCTACTAATAGATAATCATAATTACATAAATAACAACCAAACCAAAAAATTAGTTCTCAAACCAGAATTCCAAGATACTACAAATTTCATTAGTAAAACTAAAAACTTGGAACTCGCTCACGTTCGTGAAATTTCTAAATATTCATAAAATATATAATCAAACTTTGCATCTCGTAACAAATCGATTTTGAACAATGCTAATTTTAATTACTGGTTTACTAGGTCATTTTGAAAAGGGCATCGCAACGTGTTAAAGTTTATCTAATAAAATATAAATTTAATTAAAAAAATATTGAAGGTAAAAAAATTTGGTTGCAATATGTTAAAATTTAATTAATAAAATATAAATTTATTTAAAAAAAATATTAAATATAGTAATTTAGGAAATTTTTTTATATTATATATAATTAATTTTCCAAATGAAAATTTAATTCAATAAAATAAAAATAAAATAATTGAAAATAAATGATTTTATTTTTAGTTTGGAATAAAAAATTATTAATATCAGATAGGTGATATTTCTATAATATTATATCTGGTTACTCCATATTAAGTAATTTATTATTTGTTTTTTCTTATAAGAAATCATTTTGAAAAAAGTTTTAGAAATAATAAATTAATAAAATATTGTGTGGTTAATTAGTTTGAATGGTTAAAGTTTTATTCATAAATAAAATAATATAATTTTAATTTGTGAAATGAGTTTTTTAATTATTCAAAAGAAAGAAATTATAAATATTAAACGCAATATTAAATATTATGGTAATAAGTTTTTGATATTATTTTTTATTTAATTTATTTTATTTTTTATTTTTTTTCTTCTCTTTTAAGTTATTTTTGACTTGAGAGTGTTTGAATCTTTTTTAATGGTGGAAATGGATTTAGTATTCTAAAAAAACCCAAAACACCCAAATTTTTTGAAACATGACAACTATAACCTATTCTAAAAAAAACCTAAAACACCTAAAATTTTTGAAACAAGACAATGGTAACCTCGGTTTCCAAAATTTCTGCAAAATTTCGTCAAACTATTGCCAAAAAACCATTTTTCCCTAAAGAATGGTAATCTGTTTAGACTACATTTTTTTTAGTATAAACGATTTTTGGAAAACCAATAATATAAATTTACTTAAGCCATTATTTTCCATATAAAATCATGTCGTAGTTAAACTAGTTTTTAACAAAGTTGACTTCTCTAAAATTTAAACATCCTATAATTCTAAGAAATAGAAATCACAAAAACTATATTTCAGAGTATAAATTCATTTTTCTTTAAAAACAACAATTCTATTACTTAAAATAAATTATATTTTCAATAAAATTAATTTCATTAAAAATCAATTTAATAATAATAAAAAAAATATAAATCCCAACTAACTTAGTCAAACCAGCAAAAACCCAATGGACCTAGTCAAACAAACAAAATCCACCTGAAACTTTGTCTCACATAATACCTATAAATTAAATCACAGGCATCATCTCTACCATTCCATTTCAACAAGTTCCATAAACAAGTGAGACATGATGCTTAGCCAAGGATGATTTGCCAACATAATGTGACATTGCAACGGGATGAATCCCTGTTGTCATTCATTTGTTTGGTTGGCAAATCATCTTGTCAAAGCAACATTCTTTTCTTCACATAGCTCAGCATTAATGTATTCACTATGGATTTGGTATTAGATTTGAGGCAGCAACTAGAGAAGGAGCAGAACAAAATATTTCATGACATGTTCATGTAAATAGAGATGAATTTATTTGCTAACATATATTTCTTCAATATATTTTTTAACTTAACCTATTATTCTCTCCATTATCAACCAGTTACAACGAGGTATAACCAGAAATGGCAATGAAATTAAACCATTGCTTCCATGGAATTCAGAAAATTATTATTTTCAGCGTATTGGACGAACGATCTACAACCTGCACACAACTCAATTTCTCATTCTGTACGATGTTTTATATGGGCTTCCATAGCTTTGCAGGGCCGAACAATTTAATGGAGGATTCAGGTTAAATTTTGTCACGTTACAAGACATTTTCCCTTCTCGTTTATTGCAGTCTGAGTGGATTTACATTGGAATTTGTTAACATGTTTCGTTTCTTTTTTAAGTGGGTGTATTATGGCGGGCAGAGGCACTGATCTACCTATCTTGCACGAGTTTGAAAAAGCAGTGCAAACAATCACAACAAGGGATCTTCATGCCTAAAGTTATTAGGCAAATAATGTTACTATTTCTCAACATAATCACACAAAACAGTGACATGGCATTACACACTGTTGTAAGATTTACACATGACGGAAAGGTTTACTGCTACTTGGTATTTTATGAAGCTTTTCTTTCACTTTTTATTTTTTAATCTCGTAATTATCTTCACAGTTGCTCAGGTACTTTCTTCTAAGATTTTACCTGTAGATTTTTACATAGTGTCCATATTATTATACACTGAAATTACGATGTAAGCTTGAGTGTTTAAAGGATGCTTAGTCCACACATGCATGCTGACATGCATTGTTAGGCTTATAGTTTGATGTGGGTCGTATATGTTTCATTAATGAAAGTCGCAATGTACAGAACACATTGTTGGGCTATGCTAGTATTAGCCGAGGTTTCCATATTACTTTTTGTTAATAATCATCAGTGGAATGGTTGGGAGGATATTTGTTCGTCAAACCTAGATTTTATAGGATAAGGTGGGAGGCATGTGATTATTGACCATTGGTTATGAGAGGTTTGGTTATGAGAGGTTTTGTGAAGTTTTCATTCTAAAAGTTACTCCTTAGGTATGTGAAATTATTAGGATATATTAGGATAGGAGTTTTAATTGTTTTTTGTTTTGTTTTTATTTTTTATTTTTTTGAGTTTTGTTTTAAAATTTATTGGTTATATATGGATGGTTATTAATTTTTTTTTTATTTTCTTTTTGGCTATTTGTGTTCTTTTTTCTTTGTCTAATCTTTATGAATGAGGTAAATCCATGTAGTATTTTTATGCATCAGGCTTTAAGACTTGATGGTTTAGTGAGCTTTTTGGGTGTGCAAGCTAGTGCTTTCTCCATATGGGTGTACAATCACCCTAGGTAATTGGCTAATGTTTTTTGGGAATAAATGAAATTCTGAATTTGCATGTTAGTATTTTCTCCACATGGGTGTAGAATCACCTTAAGTAATTGACTAATGTTTTTTGGGAATAAATGAAATTCAAGGGGAATGTGGTGTAATCCATGATGGGTCATTGATGTCAAATTGGGGAGCTGGGTCATTTTTATAGGGAGCTTGGGAGTAGGATACTAAATACTAAAAAATAATGGACTTGTAGTGATATATGAAGATACTTGTAATATGATGAGGAGAAGGACAAAATTGTACCCCTAACATTTGCTTAACTACATCAATGCCATTATACATACCAATTTTGTTCCAAGACTTTTATTAATGATAAATCAACCCCTCCACCCAATGCTACCATTGGCATAATAGTTTAAATTTATTCTATGCTTATGTTTTTAGTTTATATATATATATATTATTCTTTACTTTCATATGTTTTTTTGGGTATATATAAAGATTTAATATATATGATTGATTATTCTTCATTTAATTTGATTTTCAATGGAAATTTAAAGAGAATAAAAAACTAAACGAACTTTTTCAAAGCCCAAAAAGATTTCGAAATCTTTTTCATCTCAATAATTTAAAAATAAAAATATTCACTATAATTAAAATGAAAAACAAAAAAAACAAAAAACCTTTGAATCTCTATCTCAAATTTTTGAAAAAAATTGTTCATTTTACGAGCTAAAGGAGGAAGAGAAAAAAAAGAGTTGTTATATTAAAATTATATATATATTATATATATATAGAGAGAGAGAGAGAGAGATAGAGATGTGTATATTATTTGAATTTTTTAATTATTTTAATTTGTTTTTCCAAAAAAAAAATATTTTTAATTTGGCTTTAGTTTTAAATTTTTGGTTTTTATATTTTTAAAGTTTGAATTATTTATTATATTTTTGTTGTTGTTATTTTTTTATGATTTTTTTTTATAATAACTAATTTTTAATTTATGTTTTGTTTTATTTTTATCTATTTTTATATATTTTTATTCCTTTATTTTTGTTGCAAGGCTATGTCAATGCTTGAATAGCAATCCAATCCCACTATGGATAAAGTTTGCCAAACAATTTTGATTAAAAACGTATTCCACTCTTGTTACTTTGGTTTCCAAGTGCTAACTAATATCTTTAAATTTTCTATATAAATTTATCTTTTACAAATTAATAATATCTTAATTTAAAAAAGTGTAATATATTTGCTTTAAATTATTTTGGTTCAAAAACTAGTTTAAAAATAGTAATTAATTTTGATTTCACATTATTTTACTTTTGAAGTCTTTTTATAAAAAAAAAGGCCTCACAATCAAAATGATAGGTAAAATTATAAATTTGAGAGAACTTTGTAATAAAAAATTATAATATTATATATCAATTTTACTTATCAAATGGATTGTTATAAGTGTATGCTTGAGTGAGTTTAATGGTTTAGAATATGTATTTTCTCTTAAAAAGGTCACAAGTTCAAATTCGAAGGGGGTTTAGAGTAAGTAGACCTTTATAGGTCAATTGGAGTTATCTTGGGTGGTTGGGAGGAATGACTATTATATTCCCTGCCTAGGATCAAATCCCAGTTAGTGACATGATGAGTTATAATGCCTTGCATGTAATAGCTTTGTGCTTATGAATATTGTTGTATTGGCTTAGAGCCTTGTGATCTCGATTCAAATCCCAACTAGTGACATGATGAGCTATAATACCCTATAAATATTGTTGTAATGAGTTTGTGTAACCACCTCTCCCACCCACTTTAAATGACTTGTCGCGGTAAACATGAGTTGAGGGCTACTATGACATGACCCAAACTCCTAAGTATAATTAAGGAAGTGGAGTCGACAAACTAGAACTTTATTGACCTTCCATTGGAGCTATTGGACACCCAGGAGCTAAAAAACCACTCTGAGTGCCCAAACCCTGAGTTGGATTATTGTTTTAGTGACCTAGGCCCATAACTGCATGCATGACAAGGCGTCCATGTGATTATAGGCCTCCAGCCACATGCGTAAGCATGTAAGGATTCATTTATAGCCCAAAAATTCCAATTCAAAGGGTATGGTCCTGAATTTTGAGCCACCATTTCAAGATATCCTCCAGACCACTTCCCAGAACTCAATGAGACTTTCCAGAATGATAAATAACATCAAGAAAAAGTCATTCATACAAAACTTGATCAAGGACTTGACCTAGATAGGCCTAACCATGACATTCACTTCGTCAAACATATGGTGAACATGTAATCTATAGGTCATGAATGCATATCTGAACATAGGCATCTAAAACTTATCTGAGAATCACCAAGAAGGTCTAATGCCCTCTCATAACAGCTGCAACAACATGTGTTATCTAATGAATTTATCAACCATTCATTAACTGATTAAAACATATCAAGAGCCATAGCTAAAACCTATTATGGAACCATGCTTATAACCATCATATAGCCAAAAAAATAACCATGATAGAACAACCATCAAAGCCACATAATATCAAGTACAACTACTCATGAAATACAATAAGAAAATAACTCTTATTAACATATGAAAAATCCAACCAAGTTAGGGACTTCCACGTACCACCCGACCATAGATTGAGCAGAACAAAATATTTCTTTGAGACAATCACCCTCGTGCCATATTCCAAGCATGAATGTGGGACTCACGGCATAAACAACCAAGGCTTTCTAGAGATTAAACCACCTCCACCCTCATGCACCTGCGATCTCGCCAAAACTAATCAAGAGATCACATAAGCAAACCAAAACATAGAATACTAGGGCTTCCTGGAGATTAAACCACCTCCACCCTTAGGCTACCGTGATCCCACCAAAATCGGTCAAGAGATCAAAATTCCCAAAAAAATCTTGGATGACTCAGAGTTCTTCAGCAATACTTGAGAAATTTTCCTTTCTCCACCCACCTACCGAAGGCTTCTAGGATATTAAACCACCTCCGCCCCCAACCATTGGGAATTTTCTTGAGACCACGTCACCCAGTTCTCAAACCTTCCGGCAATCCAAAGCTCAACCAAATAAAAGAACCCCATCAAACCATGGCTATCTGGAAATGAAAGGCAAGGACGAAATCAATGTCACACCCAAAAAAACCCATGCCAATGAAAACAAGAGAAAAAAATATACAAATGAATGTACCATGCATTCATAAAATAGCTAGGAAATCACACATGCAACCTGTTACCTGTAAGTCTTCCTGTTAATGTTGCTTGATCCAACCTTCCTTTTTTTCCTTTGCTTCCATTATACTTTCTTTGCCTTCCTTTCCTTTCTTTATCACTTGCTCCTCTTGGTGCTCTTCTCTCTATGAAACTAATTCTAAAGCCAAAATGACAAAAAGCTAAACCAACAAAAGCTGTGAACTGATCCTCAAAAGATATTTTATCATTGAGGCCTCTATTTTCTTCAATTTCCTTTATTTTTCCTTCAATTTCCCTCTCATGCAAACCTATGACCTTTCATCTCCCTTTTCTACTATTTTCATTTATTTTCATAAATAAAATGCCAATTAATGTCTCTTTGCCTTTGTCAATTCCTTTTCCAATTTCCTTAGCCATAATAAACTGAAATGAACACCTACTAGGATGTTTTTCCCAACATTCATCTTGGAATATATGTCCCATGACCTTGGTATTATTTTCCATTTATTAACTTTATTACATGAACTTTTAACTCAGGGTTGTTACAAAACCATCCCCCTTGGGGGAACACCATCCTTGGTGTTCTATGACACTTATGGCTAGCAAGACCACTGAAAACTAAAACATACTACCCATGGAGCTTTATAACTTATCTCGATGCAGTATTTACAATGAACAACCAACTCAAAAATAAACTGAATATGAAAAACATGACAATATGACAACCATATCGCTTATTGGAGTTTAATAACACAACTAATTGTGTTATTTATAATAACAACCATACATAAATATGTACATACACAAAAAATCCTTTGCCTCAACCGACAGACAATTAAGGATACAAATCCCACATATGATCATCCATCTCCCATGTAGCTTCATCGGGCCCAAAGTGCTTCCACTGCACTTTAAGTTGCTCGACTACTTGGTTCCAAAGCATGATTTGTTTCCACTACAATATGCATTGAGGTTTCGACTGGAATTATCCTTCTAGCTCCACCTACAATACAAACGAGTCAATCACATGATTAACATCCTTCACATGTATTTTAAGAAATGAAACATGGAAAACATCATGGACATTCATTGTCGATGACAATGCAAGTCTTTAGGCCACTAGTCCAATCCTCTCAAGTATCTCGAAAGGTCCACAATATTGAGGTGCCAACTTAGCACATGACCCAATCCTCAGCGAGCTCTTCTTATGCTTCATATGCAAGTACACTTGCTCTTCGACTTGAAAATCCTTAAATGCCTTATGCTAATTTTCATGATTGTTCTACCTATCCTTTTTTGCCTTTATATTCTTCTTGATAACCTTCTTTTCCCATTCCATTTCTACCAACATTGATCCAGATTTAAACAAGAACACAAAAAATTATAGAGATAACCATAAACATAGAGATGCAATGGAAATAATACTTCATTTCATTAATGTAAAATACTAATATATGCTTACAAACAGAAACGGAAATAAACTAGCTAAGGCGATGGTAGCTTATCTCTAAGAAGAGATGTGGCAGCTACCTGCCTCTGAACTGTGTTAAAATGAGGCTCGAAAGCCTATTTATTGTTAAGAAACAATGGAAAACTCTTAACATCCCAAAACCTAACCCTAGAAAATGAAATGCCAAATTGTGGGCCCCGTTTTGGGTAAGTTGGTACATCAACTTCCCGGGGTCGTAACTTTGGCACCCCATCTTTGTTTGACGCGTACAATAGCTCGTTAGAAAGATCTGTCCAAGCACTACAAATTTGGGAAGAGCAACATTGGTCTATGGATCCATGTTGCTCCCAGATTTCCCAAAAAACATCGTTTAGGGCCTCAAAACAGTTCCGAAAGTTCACGACCCGAAAAACTGCTAAAAATAGTAAATTGTGCTACAATTACAGAAACTTAAAAACTGAAAGAGACAGTTGTGGGGTCCAAGTGGGATAGGTGGGTTGCCACCAACATCCACCTGGATCATTCCTGCCCCCTTAGGAAGCAATGGTCCCCATTGCGTTGAGTTCCTCCATCTACTGAACTTGGTCCCTGGTGCACTATTCTGCAATCTCGGATGTGTCCAATAATGGTGGGAAGCATGGTTGAGGGCGGTACACATTGAACACTTGGTGCAGGCAAAGGAATGGAGGAATTTTTTGCTCTAAATCATTATTTCCCACAGCCTTGGTAATGGTGTAAGGACCATGTTAGCATGGTCAGAGCTTCTGATGGGCTCTTGTAAGGCGTTCTTTTTGCAGATGCAACCAGACCTTGTTCCCCACCTGAAGCTTGTGTGGTACCCCTGTGGGTGAGGAGAAGTTGTTCCTATGTTCTGTCATGACCGTATCCCTTTGCTGCTGCTGTTGTGTGAAGGAACCCTTCACGGTGGTCATGGATGTGGAGACGATCTTCTCCTTACTTTGGGAGCGAACCAGACAGAAAATGAATTTCCTAGTCTGGGAGATGAGCTTGCTGCCTTTCTTGACAGTGATCAAAGAGGTGGTTGTAGGTGGGGCTACCTCCGGTATCCTGTATAATGAATCAGACAAAGAAATAATGACAACACGATGCCTTGACTTATACACAGCATGTCACCTCCACAAGTATGACTGGCCTAATATTACATCATAAACATCCAAGGTGTAACATCATCCAATACCTCATCTGTGAAGGGCTTGATGCTGTAGGGAAGGTGACACTACTAGTGAAATTTGAGCTCTTTTCCTTCATGAAGCCACTAGATACTGTACGCCTGCAAGTGTGGTGTAGTCGGTAAGCCCAACTGCTTCATAACCTCTGCTGAAACGAGGTTCTTTTGGCTGCCATTGTCAACAATGAATTGCAGTGACGAACCCTTCACCTACATCTGTGAGTGGAAAAGACGCTTCCCCTCCTCTGGGGCATTGGGTCATTCTTTTGGATCTTGGTGGTGGCAATAGTGATGCTGGGCTCCACATCAATGATCTTCTTCCCTTTGCCATTCCCCTTGTCAGGTTCTGTCTCAAGGTTGGAACATGCATCTGATTCTGAAGCCTTCAACTCAGTCACCAACGACTACTTGGTCTAACACTCACTTGTATTATGAGTGGGACTCTTGTGGAAATCACACCACTTTCGAGTGTCCTTCTTAAACTTCAGGGTGTTTTTATTTTCTTGTGGCTTTGATGGGTTGGCTTGGGTCACCCCGCCTTGGCTTTGTCCTTTGGTCTTCGGATTTGCAGAACCAAAGTCTTGCTTCTTCTATTTGAACTTTTGCTTGATTTTGACAATGTATCGGTACGTCGTGCCGAGCGAGGAGATGTTCAAGAAATCCATCTCTTCCTGGATGTATCTGTGTAGGCAGCTACGATATTTGAATACTAGATGTAGCTTAGAATCTTTGATACCCAACTATGTGGAAAGGGTATGAAAAATGTTTGTGAACTCCAACACATCTTGGTCTCGTCCCTGCCGCAATGTGGTCCACTTTATGTATTTGTCCTCATAGCTTTTGATAGGGTAGTACTGTTCCTTGATGGCATCTCGAAATGAATTCCAAGTTAGTGTGGCTAAAAATAGTGAGACTGTACTTTCATCCTTCTGCTCGTAGTAGGTTTTCCACTAGTCCTTGACGTGGGGGGCTACTTTGAGAAGATCGGAAACAATCTTTTCCCAACTCGAAAATTCATGAACAAAAAAAATACGCATTTTAACCATTTATCAACGACATCTATGTCTATCTTACCCTCGAATATGGGGATTTCAAAATTAGATTGTACCTTAAACGATGTGGTGTTTCCAGAGTAGCTGTTAGAAGCCGATGTGTCACCTTTGGGTAGCTGCTGAAGGATCTGCACAAAGTTATCCATCATTACGTTCCTTTGCTGCTCGAGGGCTTCTTCGAGCAAGATTTTGATAGGATCTCCTACCCCCTCATCTTTCTTTTCATCTTCCATGGGAGGCCGTCAGGATTTGAGAGGCTGGTCTTGCAAAGGTTCGACCAGTTCAAGCCCTAACTCCTTATATCCCAACCTCGTTGGGGACATGCAAAGAAAAATAGAGAAAAAGCAGACTGCTCTAATACCATTGATCTAGATTTAAATAGGAACGTAACAAATTACAAAGATAACCATAAACACAGAGATGCAGGGGAAATAATACTTCATTTCATTAATGTAAAATATTGAAATATGATTACAAATAGAAGCGGAAATAAACCAGCTAGCGCGATGGTAGCTTATCTCTAAGAAGAGATGTGGCGGCTACATGCCTCTGAACTATGTTACAATGAGGTTTGAAGGCCTATTTATTGTTGAGAAATAATGGAAAACCCTTAACATCCCAAAACCTAACCCTAGAAGATGAAACACCAAATTGTGGGCCCCGTTTTGGGTAAGTTGGTACATCAACTTCTCGGGGTCGCAATTTTGGCACCCGATCTTCGTTTGATGTGTACAATAGCTCGTTAGAAAGATCTGTCTGAGAACTACAACTTTGGGAAGAGAAAGATCGGTCCATGGACCCATGTTGCTCCCAGATTTCCCAAAAAACGTCATTTAGGGCCTCAAAATGGCTTCGAAAGTTCAAGACTCGAAAAAATACTAAAAATAGTAAATTGTGCTACAATTACGGAAACTGAAAAACTGAAAGAGACACTTGTGGGGGTCCAAGTGGGATAGGTGGGTGGCCACCAACATCCACTTGGATCAAACATGTCTAGTCCAATCAGTACCTTGTTCACTCTAGTTTATTGGAGTATTATAACTCTGCCCAGAAAGTTCCTCAAACAAACTCATCTTAAAGAAGTCTTGATACCCATTATTGTAAGCAAACTCTACCAGTGGAAAAAACTCCTCCCACAACCTCTGATGGTGCATGACATACATTCTTAACATGTCCTCCAAAATCTTATTGACCATCTCTGTCTATCCATCTGTCTACGGATGATAAGCTATACTGAAGGCCAACTTTATACCCAAACATAAAAATAACTCCTTCCAAAACTTGGAAGTAAACTTGGCACCTCTGCCAAATGTAATCTTCTTAGGAATACCATGCAATCTCACTATCTCACTGATGAAGACCTGTGTTGCCTCACTAGTTGAATTAGTAGACTTCACTTGAATGAAGTGAGATACCTTGGTCATCATGTCAACCACAACCATGATGGAATCATGTTGTCTATATGTCCTTGGAAAACCTATAATGAAATACATGGAAATGACCTCCCATTTCCATTATGGAATCAAACTTGGCTACAGTAAACCACCTAGATACTTACACTCTACTTTAACCTATTGACAATCCAAACACCTTGCGACAAACTCAACTACCTCTTTCTTTATATTCGACCAATAATAAAACTTCTTCATAATTGTTAGAGTCTCCTGATATCCTAGGTGACCTGAATACAAATTGACATGAAATTCCCTCAAGATAAGATTCTTGAGCTCATTATTGTTTGGCACATAGATCTTGTCCCTAAATATCAACAAACCATCTACCGTGAGATGATAATCCACGTCATGGTCACTTGTACCCAGTTGTTGTAACTTGTGCTTAGGTTTTTGGTACCTATCATCATGTTATCCTGCTTGTAAGATCTGATCCTATAAATATGTCCCATATGAACTCATAGTTGTTGTGTGATTTACCTACAGTGACTCTTCTGCTAAGAGCATCTACAACCTTTTTCTCCTTACCTTTAATGTAATTGATTTGAAAGTCAAACTAACTGAGCATATCCAACCATCTAGATTGTCTAGAATTTAGATTAGATTGGTTAAACAAGTATCTCAACCCACTGTGATAACTCATCAACACAAACCTCCTTCCAAGAATATAGTTTTTCCACTTCTTCAATGCATAAATGATCACTACCAACTCAATATCATGAGTCACATAGTTCTACTCATGCTCATTCGGCTTCCTTGACTCATAACATACCATTTGGCCCTCTTGCATCAAAACTCCACCAAGTCCTCTATTGCAAGAATGTGTACACACCACAAACTCTTTATCTGTCTCTGCAATTGTTGGGCCATATAAATGTTCCATTTTTTTACTCAAAAAACCCTTACCTGAACCTTAGTTTTACACGTCAAACAAGCCTCCATGCCTATATTTTTTAGCTCTTTCATGTTACTTTGGGTTAATGGGTAAAAGGTTTCTTATTTATATTAAAAGTGTTAATTAGATTGATATTTTAATTAAAATCTTACCTTCATATTATCTAAGGAATTTCTTGTAGTAGTTGTCACTAATATTAAATTGAAGGGTTATGGTACATGAAGATATCCCGAGATTCCTACACTAACCTCGGTTCCTACACTAAAGGAGGGAGACTATTGGATTTGAGAAGTTGGCTGAGGATTTGATGTGATCTGTCAAGAAAGAACCATGTGATTCTACCCTTGGACTTCAACACAATTTTGTTTATTGGCCTCCTGCAAGTGGTTCAAGCAAAACAAAAGGATGTGTTAGTGTCATTATATGCATACTTCCATCAAGGATCAAATCTGCTCTATGCATTTTCATTTTGGGTGTCTCATACTGAATTTTTAATCATTCCATTAGGTCATGTTAAAATGGTCCACTGATGGATGTCTTTTTCTAGAAAATTAAATCTTCCTGCATGAGGTACATTTGTTGACCCATTTCCATGTTGTATTCAGTTGAGGTTTCAAATATGTTACTATAGGTGTCAAGATAGTTGTATTTCCATTAGGTTTTAGGGTTCATTTCCAAGGTATTTCCATTAGGTCTTACAGTTCATTTCGAAGGTCAAAAGTGTTGTGTGTGGAGCATGATTGTTCACAGGTCTTTGTTTCAGCCGGATGTATACCCCAGGAAGTTTGTAACCCCCTCCACACAGGGGGGGTGATCCCCCCTGGCTGGGGGATTCCCCCCCCCCCCCCCCCTGGCGAGGGGTTTCAGGGGTAGTGCCCTTGAAGCTAAGAATAGATGTAAAATTTCCTTGTAAAAGTATAGTAATTTCTAGTCAATCTGGGTCGTTCATTAGGTGGAGATTTGATGGTAGAATTTATGTTTAATTTAGGGTTTTTTTCCCTAGAAGGCAACCCCTCACTATGTATGAGGGAATTGTATTGCATCTATGTAGATCTGTATTCTAAGTGAGAAAGAGAGAGGAGATTGAGAGCAAAGAGAGTGTTGCAGCAGATTTGTTGTAGATTGTATCTCTTCAGTTTGCTGGATAATATAAAAGGAGGGACTGGTTGTTTCTCCATCAACGTAGCCCAAACTGGGTGAACCACGTATATCTGTGTCTCTCTTGTTTTATGTGTTTTCTGTGTTTATATTTCTGCAGTATTTTATGTGTTCCATTGCTCCATAATATATAATTTTCTAACAACTGGTATCAAAGTCGAAGGTCTATTTGGCTAATAAACTTGCAGGAAAGAAGGATTCCTGGTTTGAGTGGGAGCAATGGTGGAAGATGGTAACTTTAGGGTTGATAAATTTAATGGCCAAAACTTCTCGCTATGGAAGATGTAGATGGAAGATTATCTGTATCAGAAATATCTGTAACTACCATTGGGTAGAAAAATAAATATGCCAATGAATATGACAGATGAAGAATGTTACCTTCTTAATAGAAAGGAACTCATAACAGTGTGGTTGTGCCTCGCAACGTCAGTCACCTTCAACATTTCGAAGGAAACAACGATGGAGGGTTTGATTAAGGCATTGGCGAAACTATATGAAAAACCCTTGGCCTCAAATAAGGTATTTATTATGAAGTGTTTATTTAATATGAAGATGTCGGAAGGTGGATCTGCTGCAGACCATTTAAATGATTTTAATACTGTTACAAGTCAGTTAAGTTCTGTAGGGATAAAATTTGATGATGAAGTTAGAGCTCTGTTATTCTTGTGCTCATTGCCAGAAAGTTGGAATTGTTTAGTAATGGCCATTAGTAACTCTGTTTCTGGATCTAGTACTTTAAAGTTTGATGATGTTGTTGGTGCTATCCTTAGCAAGGAAATGCGACAGAAAAGCTCCGGTGAGACATCGGGTAATGTTTTGACTGCAGAGTCTAGGGGAAGAAAAATGGAAAGAGGAAAGAGCTCAAGATATTGCAGTAAATCAAGGAAAGGTAGATCCAAGTCCAGATTAGGGATACTCTGTTGGAAATGTTGAAAGAAAGGACACCTAAAGAAAGATTGTAGATCTCGGAAGGGAAATGAAGGAGATGCATAGCAAGAAAACAATCATGAAGCAAATGTGACAGGAGAGGTGTTACAAGATGCTTTGATTCTTTCTTTCGAAAATATTACTGATTCCTGGGTGGTAGATTCAGGGGCCTCATTCCATGCCACACCTGATAAGAAATACTTTCATGACTATGTTCAAGGAGATTTTGGACAAGTTCGTTGGGTGATGATAAACCCTGTAAAATTGTTGGAATGGGTAAGGTTCTTGTAAAACAACAGAATGGAAACCAATGGCTACTAAAGGAGGTAAGGCATGTTCCAGATCTAAAGAAAAATATAATCTCAACAGGGCAGTTAGGCAGTGAAGGTTGTGTGACAACTTTCACAGATAAAGCTTGGAAGGTCACCAAAGGAGCCCTGGTAATAGCAAAAGACGAAAAGATTGGTACATTGTATTTATGCAATGGTATTTCTAACTTTTTTAATGCTTTAACTTCCAAAGGAGCAGATGCAGCATTATGGCATCATAGGCTTGGACACATGAGTGAAAAAGGAATGAAGATTCTTCACTCAAGGAATTTGTTGTCGGGTTTGAAGAATGTCGATTTGGACTTCTGTGAGAATTGCATTTATGGAAAACAGAAGAGAGTCAGATTTCTCAGAGTTGGGAAAGAAAAGAAGAATGAAAAATTAGAGCTTGTGCATACAGATGTATGGGGACCTGCTCAGGTATCATCTCTCGGTGGCTCTTGTTATTATGTTACATTTATTGATGATGCAACTAGAAAAACTTGGATTTATTGTATTAAGAATAAATCTGATGTATTTGATACTTTCAAGAAATGGAAAGCCTTGGTTGAGATTGAGACAGGCAAGAAATTGAAGTGTCTCAAATCAGACAATGGAGGTGAATATTGCAAGAACAAGTTTGATAGGTACTGTTTAGAGCATGGAATTTGCAGAGAGAAGACAGTTCCAAGAACACCACAAGAAAATGGTGTGTTAGAAAGGATGAATAGAACAATCATGGAGCGTGCAAGGTGCATGAGATTGCATGCAGGATTGTCTTTACAATGTTGGGCAGATGTTGTAGATACTGTTGTTTATCTAATAAACAGAGGGCCTTCAAGTTCCTTGGATGGTGGTGTTCCAGAGGAAGCATGGACAGGTAAAAATGTAAAATACTCATTTTTAAAGCCTTTTGGTTGTGAGGCCTTTGTCCATATTAATAAAGAAAATAAAACAAAGCTTGAGGCAAAATCAAAGAAATGTACCTTTATTGGATATGGTGTTGATGATTTTGGTTATCACTAATATGATTATGAAAAACAAAAAATCATTAGGAGCAAAGATGTAATATTCAATGAAAAGGTCTTGTATAAGAATCAGTTGCAGGAAAAGAAATAGGAAAAAGAAAACAAGGAATACACAGTTCTTGATGAGATCACTGAAAAATTAAAGGTGCCTTAAAATAATAATAATAATAAACAACCACAACAGCAGCAACCACCACAACAGCAATAGGCACCCCAAACACCTGAAAGTGGTGTTAGAAGATCTACCAAGATAAGTAGATGCCCTGATCGATACTCTCCTTCATTATATTATTTATTGTTGACTGATTCTGGTGAACCTGAATGTTATGAAGAAGCAATGCAGGTTGAAAGCAGGAAGAAGTGGGAGCTAGCCATGGAAGAAGAGATGGACTTCTTAATACATAACCAGACTTGGGACTTAGTCAAGTTGCCTGCAGGTAAAACTATATTGCAGAATAAATGGGTTTACAGGCGGAAGGAAGAAGATGGACAAAAACAGAGGTACAAATCTAGACTTGTGGTGAAGGGGTTTGTACATAATAAAGGTATTGATTTTGATGAAATACTTTCTCCTGTTGTTAAAATGACTTCAATCAGAACTATTCTAAGTCTAGTAGCAGCTGAAAATTTGCATCTTGAGCAGTTAGATGTAAAGACAACCTTTCTCCATGGGGATTTGGAGGAAGAGATATATATGTAGAAGCCACAAGGATATGAGGCAAAAGGGAAGGAGAAACTAGAGTGCAGGTTAAAGAAGAGTTTGTATGGCTTAAAATAGGCTTCAAGGTAGTGGTATCTAAAATTTGACAAGTTTATGTCTGAACAAGGTTATACTAGATGTCACTCCGATCATTGTGTTTATGTGAAAAAGCAAAAGGATGGCAGCTATATTATATTGTTGTTGTATGTAGATGACATGCTTGTTGTAGGGTCTAACATGCAGGAAATAAATGTGCTCCAAAGAAAATTGGCAAATTCATTTGCAATGAAGGATTTAGGAGCTGCAAAACAAATCCTTGGTATGAGAATAACTAGAGACAGGAAAAATAGCAAACTAACATTGTTTCAAAATGAGTACATACAAAAGGTGTTGAAAAGATTTAATATGCGCAATGTAAAACCAGTTAGTACACCTTTTGCTAGCCATTTTAAACTTAGTAAGGAAATGTGCCCAAAGACCCAAGAAGACATGGATTATATGTCTAAAGTTCCATATGCATCAGCACTTGGAAGCTTAATGTATGCAATGGTTTGCACAAGGCCTGATATTGCACATGCAATGGGAGTTGTAAGCAGCTACATGAACAATCTAGGAAAGGGACATTGGATGGCAGTGAAATGAATTCTCAAATATTTGAAAGGTACCACAAATCAAGCATTATGCTTTGGTGGTTCAAACATTTCTCTACAAGGATATGTTGATGCAGATATGGCAAGTGACAGAGATAACAGTAGGAGCACTACAGGATATGTATTTACTATAGGTGGAACAACTGTCAGTTGGGTTTCAAAAATCCAAAGTGTTGTTTCACTTTCAACAACAGAAGCAAAGTATGTTGTTGCTACAGAGGCTAGTAAGGAAATTATTTGGTTACAAAGGTTTATGGGTGAATTAGGTAAGGAGCATGATATGGGCACATTATACAGCGATAGCGAAAGCACCATTCATCTTTCAAAGAACTCAGCATTTCATTCTAGGACTAAACACATAAAGCTCAAGTACCATTTCCAACGATCAGTGTTGGAAGATGGAGAGTTGAAGCTGGAAAAGATACACACTAGCTAGAATCTTGCAGATATGCTAACAAAAGTTGTAACCAGGGAGAAACTGAGAATATGCTCAATGTCAATTGGTCTCCAAGTATGATGAAGAAGATGAGAAACAGCCAGGTCCAAAGAGGAGTCATTGTCCAGCAAATGAAGCAGTGGTGGAGTTGCTATAATCAGTCTCCAAGTGGGAGATTGTTGGGTGTGGAGCCTGATTATCTTCTATATTCAAAGGTATCACCACATTAGACCCCAGTTCGAAATGGGGCGGCAATGCCGCCCATAAAATATTTGCTACAGGGGGGGTCCACAGGGGCGACTATGACCTTTTGGGAGCCCGCCCCCCTAGCGGGGGGGTTTGGGGGCAGCGCCCCCGAACCTAAGAATAGATGTAAAATTACCTTGTAAAAGTATAGTAATTTCTAGTCAATCTAGGCCGTTCATTAGGCAGAGATCTGACGGTAGAAGTTATGTTTATTTTAGGGTTTTTTGCCCTAGAAGGCAACCCCCCACTATATATGAGGGAATTGTATTGCGTCTATGTAGATCTATCTTCTGAGTGAGAAAGAGAGAGGAGATTGAGAGCAAAGAGGGTGTTACAGCGGATCCACTGTAGGTTGTATCTCTTCAGTTTGCTGAATAAAATAAAAGGAAGGACTGGTTATTTCTCCATGGACGTAGCCCAAACCGGGTGAACCACGTATATCTGTGTCTCTCTTGTTTTATGTGTTTTCTATGTTTATATTTCTATAATATTTTATGTGTTCCATTACTCAATAATATATAACTTTCTAACAATTTCAACAAAGCTAGGGATGAATCTTCTGACTAAATTGATTTTCCCTAAAAAGGGTTGCATTTCCTTCTTCCAGTAAGGGACCTCTAACTTGGATATTTCTTTGATTCTCTTAAGTTCAAACTTTACTCTTGAATTGGACACAATAAACCCTAAGATGTAGCCTTCACTAACTATAAAAATAGATTTTTTAAGGTTAAAAAAGATCCTAAATTTCCTACATCTAGGGAAAATTTTTCTTCTAGGTTCCACAAATGGTCACCCCTCTTTTTGGTGTATATTATCACATCATCTAGATACATGACCATAGGCTAGTTAATAATTACTCTAAATTCTATATCCATCACTCTTTGAAAGGTGGCCCTTGTATTTATAAGTCTTAAAGGCATCTTTTTGTATGCATATATTCCCCACATTTTCCTTAAATTAGTTTTAAGTCGATTGAGGTGAGACACTATGACTTGATTATACCCTAAAAACCCATCAAGCAAAGATACCATTTTGAAGCTTGTGATAGACTAAAGAATTTGATCCATAGGTAGGACTAGATAATTATACCTTTTTAATGCTTTATTTAGGTTCTTGAAGTTCACACATAGTTATGTATTGGCATTCTTCTTCCTAAATATAATCAGATTAGTGATACATTAAGTGTGTCTAACAAGGAAGATTATCTTCATAGCTAGAAATTTATTTAATTTTTTTTAATCATTGGATCTATGGATAGATGCATATTCCATAGATTTTTTTGAACCATTTTAGAACCTTCCTTTATAGGTGTGACATGTTCAATGATATTTGTATCAAATGTTTTTAAATCGTCGTAGGTCCATGAAATAATATCACTATACTCTTTAAATAGTCGAATGAATTTTGATCTCTCAGTAGGAGTGCAACTTGTTCCTTGGACACTCTATGGTACCCAAATTTATGACCTCATACTGCATAGTAGGGTTGTTGGTATTACAACTAGTTACCTTCATGATTTTATCCTATAGGTTGTAAACCTTTTCCATTCCACCCATTGAATTCAAAATTGGATTTTCAAGTATTTTTGTTGTATTGGATGAGGACTTTAACATTAATCAATTATGTGCTTATTCATTAATAATTGAGTCTTTGAAGGTTCTTTCCATATGGAGCAAGTTTAGGATACATGCATTATCATCAAAGACTTCCAATTTTGTAATATTATCGAGAACCATATGCCTATAGATCAATTCCAATTAAAAGGAATCGCTGAAAATGCTTCTAGAAGGAATTAACTTGGAGGAAACATTGGCCAATAAGTCAGCATGAGAGTTTTGAAAATGAGGAATCGAACTAATATTAAATGAAAAAAAATGACTAGTTAGTTTCCATACCTCATGCTAGTACTTTTTCAAAAGACTTGAAATATATTGAATTAAATTTCATACCTATTTAACCACGATCTCAAAGTCATTGAATACCTTGAAAAATGTCACCTCAATATACATTTCTTTGTTGAGTCCTTGAATCAACACCTCATATTCCAGAGTGTTATTTGTGCACTCAAACTCCAATATACAAGAGATAAGAATTATATTACCTTTTGGATCTATGGGGATGCAACCATCACCTACACCCTCCTTAGACTTAGAGTTGTCAGAAACTAAGGACCACATTTTAATATCTAATTTTAAATCCACTACATTTTAATATGGTACGAGGCAAACAATGTTTGGAAGTTGTGAATAATCGACTAGTTCTAACTATCTAAGTGAATTTGCATAAGGGGAGGAATATGCTTGAAAGTCTCCAAAATAGGTGTCAATGCAAAATTCTCAAGAGTCGTATCACTAAATAATATAGGTTCATTGGGGGCTTCAAAATCATTCACCACATGCTTCATATATCTTTCATGGTCTACCTTAATTTTTTTCTCTTGACCCTTATAAGGTGACCATGGATGGGACCAATTAGTGGAAAAATACCCATTCAATTTTGATGACCAGTACCAATTGATCAACATACCATAATGATCAGGGGTGTTGACTACAAAAATGTCAATGGTCTAGAAAACATTGTGGTTAGAGGCTAGTCTAATAAGCATATTGGGAAGAATTTTTAGCATGGTGACATTAGATCCATCAAGCTGAATAATGTGAGTGTTTCGTTTCTCATGTTAAACAGTTAACATTTACATAATTGATAGGGGCATGACATTATTTTAGGCTCTTGAATTGACCATGAAATTATGTACAATTCTTTTAAAAAATTCAAAGTTAAATAGAAAAGTGGGAGCCTCATAGGCATACCTTTATCCCATTAGGGTGGTGTCATCAATGATCAATTCATTGTTAGAAGAGTTGTTAGACTAAGAGACATTTCTAGACACATTGCTTGGCTTGGGAACCTTAATGGTATTTCCAATTACCTTTAGGAGCTCTACTTGGTTCAAAGTGAGAATATCATACATTGATATTTTTTCTTTTGACTTATTAAGATCATAAATAAAATTCTATCCAAAAGAGGGAACACCTAAAGGGATACTAGTTTAGGCTATCAGAAGAGAAGGTTCAAGAGTTTGGGTTGTCATGGTGTTAGGCAATAAGGTTTTATCTATTAGGATTAAACCTTTACTTCTGGTGTTATATGCCCAAAGTTCCTTAATCTCTTGACTATAGGAGTGAAAAATGTATCATAATCATTTATGGATGAAGAGTGGTCCTCTGGTTGTTCTTCATCTTGTTATTTTCCTCCTAAATTATACCCTTCATGATTTTCTTGCCTCAGGTTCAAACTAGTCTCCAGTGATTTCAAGGTGTCAAATATGTGTTACAATTGAGCTACATCTGGGGGGATATGCAGTATTATTTTTCAATGAATTGTACTTCCTAAATGGGGGTTTATTGGAATACTGAGGTCCTCTAGTTTCTCTTTCTAAATCTATGACTTTGTTTGTTAAATTTTTGACTAACCTGGCCATATTATATAATGAAAGGAATGAAGACTCCTTTGCGCTGATACCACTAACATGATTTCCTTTTTATTAATTGAGGAATATTGTTTATATTCATCGACAATTATTTTTCCATGAAAGCTCAATAAATCCTTTTCCAGTTTTACAACCTTCTGGAATTTTTCTTGTAAGGTCACTTTGTCATCTCACTTGACGAACATGGCCATAGATGGTGGTAGACAAAAGGTATAAAATCTAATGGCCACTTCATCCATAGGTCATGAAGCTTGGGGAATCTTATTTCAACGGAGTAAAAATATCTGAATAAAATCTTTTACCTTCTCCTTTATGTCCATATTCATCTAGGATAGTTCCTAGAGGAGGCTTTTTAGATTCCTATCTTCACAAAATTTCAAAACGAAGAGGGAATCAAAAATTCCCAACTTAAAATTGACCCAAGAGTTAGAAAGAAATGCCAAGAGGACCCTTTTCCTTCAAAGGTATATAGGAATAAGCAAAAAAAAAATCTTCATACTCTACATTCATGAGCCTCACAACCAACATAAATTTCTTAATGTTGTCATATGAAGCATCATCCTTGTCGAGATCAAATTTTAGAATTCTTGGGTAACAGGTAGACAAATCCAAGAACCACAGCAACATCCTCATCTAGCTAGGGTCTATTTTCCATGATAGGGTTTACAAGATTTTGTCAGTGAAGTGCCAAAGAATGGAGTGAATATTACTTGTAAGGAGAATTAGGATCAAGAAAATACAAAAGTGGTGAATGTAAAGAATGTGGAAGAAACAAATGTTGTCTGGAAGCTTGCACTGATAAGTATGATATGTTCTCTTTGATAAATTTTTCACCGCCTAGTAGAGTACTTGATGAGAAGTAATTCAATTTATTTCTCTTTAGGGATTTAGATCTAATATATAGCTTTGGTATTGGTTGCTTCAGCTTCTAGGTGTATTCTATAGGCTCTAGACCTTGCTAATGTGCAATAGCACAAGCAACTCACCTAGTGGTCAAGAGTAAGTCAAAAAGTTGTGGGTTTCTATGTCTGAAAACACGACTAGGAGAATTATCTACGAGGCTTGTATCAGAGTTATAATTTCAAGTAGAGTTGTATTAAAAATATGAAAAGAAGAGGATGAATTGGGCGATGGAATATGACAATTTCTTTATGGTCCATTCATCTCTTTCAGCTCTATGCTTCTAAAAGTTTGTGGGGTCAACCTTACTAAGTGAATCAAAAGAGTACCTCCAATCCCATGTGAAGGGGTCCTCCTTTTAGCACCATTTTTCTTAACAACTATAATGTGACTATCATTGGAATGCCATAAATGAGGGGAAGAAACCTTGTTGCAAGTACCAATTATAATTTCATTCATTTAGGATAGTAACCTTTGACTAGTATGTGGGCATGATTGTCACTTTGAGGGTAAGGAATAATTTTGCTAGTTGTACACTATCTATTGTTGGTGGTGTTTTGGCTATTTAAATTTAAATTTAATAATAATTCATTGAGGATTGTGGAGATTTATTATTAGAATGAATCGAATAGAAAATAATTGACTAAATTTTTCACTTAAATCTAGGTTCAGTGTAATATGATTGCAGACTTTCCAAAATATTGATCTAATCTACAAACATGGGGAAAATGAAATTAATATCAATATTGATCAATTGATTTTAATTGATCACTGACATCATTTTCATATATTTGTGCTAATATACAAGACTCATACAATACAATATTAGCAATTTATCAAACAATAATGACACATATATCCCCTCGACAAGTCAATTGTATCTATCAGCAGAAAAATGCCTTTATCACAAAAAATTGCAAAAGAAAACTTCAACATAGGAATTCAATCTTACAATATTCTCCCCTCTCCCTTCCTCCCTAATAGCATTCCTTGCTTCTTCATATATCACAGGTGCCATAAACCTGAAGAGGATATGATAGATTTGGGCCAAGAACTGGTTCCAAATTTCATAAAAGAGCCTATGGTAATGGTATACACACAATTATTGATAATAAATATGTATATGAAGGATTCTTAGAGTCTATTTCCAGTTCATTCCCTAGAATTGATTTTTGGCACATAAATCATCTGCTAAGTAGGTTGGCATATAGAATGAGGAGATTTGATTGCCAAGAGATTCCTTGACTTTCGAGAGGGATTTCAATAAATTGCTCGAAAAAATGCTAGACTAGTAAAATATACAAACCATGGAAATTATTTCCACTGCTAAGGGAAACCACTCAAATTTTAAATGGGAAGAACTGAATTCGCCATAGAGTTTATTGATCATAACCACAAGGTGGTGAAATGGTGCCCGCAGATGATTTGTAGGATACTATTTGTTGACACGTTCTTTGAAAAAATCACTATCCCACAACCAACCCTTTATAATATCTATATACTTTGGGTGGGATGTGCAAAAATTATCTAAAAATCTAATTTTTAGTTTAATCTTTTCTAGCTTTAGATGGTACATTTCACTGAAAGCATTACCCTTCAAAAAGGCTAGAACTTCACCTTTACTATTGATAATGGCCTCCTGTTTTAGGTCGACCTATGTTATGGCCCACCTGGTGATGTCATTATATGACAATATAGGTAGTCTTGTGGAAATTTGATGTATCTTGAACTTTTTTGTATTACGCATTGTTGCATATTCCTCATCTTATGTGTTAGTGTCAGTATCTTCATCCCTCCATCAGAGATCAAATCCTCTTGTTACATTGCATATTAGGTGTCTCGTTGAGTCAGCTGCATTCCATTAGGAGCATGGATCATCTGACAGTAGTGGCTTGTTGTACATTTTCCCTCATGTACTTTACCTGTTGGCCCATTTCCATTCATCAAGATCATTTGCAGGCACTTTTTGTCTTTAAATTTGCAAGAGTCATTTCTAGGGTTTCAATTTTATTAGGTCTAGGGTTTCATCAAAAAGGTCTCCAAAATGTCCAATAACAGTCAGCAAGTGCATGAGGTGGTTGAATAAAGTTCCAGTACCAATAAACTTTACTTAGAAATGTATTTTTCCTCAAAACTCTATTTTGAGGAAAAACAGAGTATTTTAGGCTTTTGTTGTATAAATTCATGTAATTTCAGTTCTCTTGTATGTAAATTACTTTAGTGGCAACCCTGGTCACCTTGCCAAGCTTCAGCTACTCCATCCCCTGCAAGGCAAACAAAAAATCAAGTCATTCAGTTCATTAAAGGCACAAATAAAGTAAACTGCCCACAAACAGAGTTGATAAAGTAAGTGACACTGCAAACAATATAAAAGTGGGTTTTATGAAGGAAAAATCAAAATCTCTTGTATATAAATCATCTTTACAATTCAAAAGCTCATTGGACTCAAATAATAAAGATTGGGCAAAGTGAAGGTCATGTTGGAGAAAGGAAGAAAAATCGCAGCAAAGAGTTCCAGTTTTGGAGGCACGATGCATTGGGTGAGAAGCGTGGCACATAGAGCTGCCAAGCCCAATTTCATCATAAACTCCCTCAAATTTCCAAAATTTCTCAAATCTTCTAGTGTGAAAGTAAGTCAAGATCTTTTCCTTGCTAGTAAAGGGGTTTTTCTTAAAATTTATGGTGGTTATGCAAAAGAAAAATCAAAACCTACTTCCTTGCCATTTCTCAAGAAATGATTGCCTAGGGTTTGCATTTGTCATTTTGCTGCCAATTCCACTCCCAGCTATCTCTCACTCCCTCACTCCTTCATTCCCTCATTCATTTTCTCCTTCTCATTACATTTTCATCAACCCCATATCCTTAAATTATTAACCCCAAATCTCTAGTCCTAACTATCACAAACCCTAGTTAAAAATTCCCAAACCCTAATTGTTGTCCCAAGAGCTTCATATCACCATTTAGTTGAGTGTACCATCATTTAGAGGGTTTTCATCATCATGTCAGGTTCCAATGAGTCATTTTACACCTTGTTCATGCTTCAGGTGTGCCTAGGTAAGCGTCATTTCCCTCTCCTAGGGTTTTGAAGGTAACTTCTCTTGGATGATCAAAAAATCAGAAAAACTTGTATCCTAATGTTCATACACCTTCCCCTATCCTTAATGTACCTTATTAAACACTTCCCATCACTGATATCCCTTAAATTCCTCATTTTCCCACAAACCCTAGTTTCTTGCTACAATTTGGTAATTTTCTGGGCTAGCCCTGTGTTTTGCCCTTTTGGACCACTTCCCCTCACTCAATATTTGAAATTCCACTTTCTCCTATTTCCTAACATCCTTTCCTACCTCCCAATATTTCCTCAAGAATTTAAGAGCCCCTTATCTCCTTCCTTTCCCTTCATTTCGACAAATCCCCTGTTCCACACATCGGGGTAGGTTTTACTCAAATGATTTTTCTGACCAATGAAAGATGAATTTGTAACACTTGAGAGAGGTTTTGTTCCAAAATAGTCCAAGGAAGAAAAGCCTCCTTCACTTTTTACACAGGTGTCATGGTTTTAGAGAAATGTCAAAAATACAGTTGCCTCAAGAGAATTGATGCACCTCTGAAGTGATCTTCAAAAAATCAATATTTCTCCTTGATTGGTTGGCTTAATGACTTTCTTCATGTGCCAAATGATAACTAGACACAAATATATTTCCAATTTGCTATCATGAGCTCAATTTGGGGTTGAGGAAGACCTTCCAAACTTGACTGCAACAACACTCTCCCTTTAGGCAGCCTCATTTTTCACATTTTGACCAGTCTTGGGAGATTTGATTTTTGATAGGGAAAATGAACTCCAAATTGAAAAATTCTACTTGGGTTGGAAATTAGACTCAATAATATTTCCAACGAGCTATGCTGCACCCAATTTGGATAATGGGAAGGCCCTCAAAACTGGTCTGCCAAAAGGAGCTACGCATAGAAATGTTTAAACACGGAATTTTCTACCCTACGCGTTGCGCCACCTGGTGCTCGCTTTTGATGGGAGCCTCCAAATGACAAAAACTCAGAATTTTTGGATTTGGTATGGAAAAATATGCTTTCCTACCAATGGCCAAGAAATTTTGATAGGATTTGAGTGCTCAAAAATGTCAAAAACACTCAAAAAATGACCTTACTGCCCTTATTTTGACACACAGGAAGCAATGTTAGGAGAATTGAATTTTGGAGGGGCAAATGGAGGCCAAATTGAAAAATTCCACGTGGGTGGGAATTTAGATAGGTAGATATTTCCAAAAAGCACACCTGAAATTAATTTGGACACTAGGAAGGCCTCCAAAAGTGGCTCCAAATAGGTGCTATGCATAGAGAAATCAGTGCGGCGCATAGGGGAAATTTTGCTCAGTTTGACCAAGTATACTCTGTTTTTCGCCTAGCTTTTTCCAGTTTGACTTCTTCACCTTATTAATGTCAAATTTGTGATGTAATTTAATTTACATTGATGGATCATGATTTAAATATGTCAAATTTTCACTTATGGAAGTAGATTCATCAGTTAAAAAGTTGTTTGAAACTGAATGAATCAGTTCCCTTGTTTCTAGAGGCATGTTGTTCCACTGCCTAGTTTCTAGTTCTTAGTTTAGAATTAGTTGGAACAGCTCCTAAACATGTGAGCTCGACCCCTAGAGGCTAGGATGAGCTATGGTTTGTCTATATTATATGGTTTTTCAATCATTAGCATGGTTGGACTCTTGAGAAAGCAAAGAGCTTCATTGTACACTCATATCAACAATTTGGCTAAGGAATTGAGACCAGGGTTTGCAGCACTCTTTGGGATCCCTGTGGCATTTTTTTTTGGTACAGTGCTTTCTTCTGTATTTGTGAATTTAATTATGTGTTATGTATGACATTATCTATCTTGTTTCTTCCTAACTAAATCAAACAAGAGTGAAAGTATAATCCATTGAAATTGCAGTGCTCTACTTGAGGTTTGCTTTAGTTTGTTGATGTTTTTAGCTGTTTGGAGAGGATCCATGGCTTCTCTTGCCCTCTTCAACTCCTCACCTATCTAATCCCTCCATCTCATTCAATTTGAAGTGCCAAAATTAGTTGCCTACCTTGCCCCATTGAGATCTTTGCAAGACTAAGCCTCATTCCCAGCACCCAAGATCTGCTTTTCCATTAGAGCCAACAAAAAACAACATTTTATTCAATCAAATTCTTTACACACATGCCTAGCATAAAATAAGTCAGCATATTAGTCATCTCAAGCCCTCATCAATCACTTTTTGCTAAGATTGACCGGGAGAGAGCCCTCTCCCGTCCTAGTAGGGCTAGCTACTAGGTTAAGCGTGGTTTGATGTTGGTCCTAGATCCTACCTTTCTCAGCCTAAGGTAGATTTAGGCACCAACATAGTGGCAACCATACTAGGGAAGAGATTGTTATTTTGTTAGAATTCTTCATTTTATAAACTACAGACGCAGTTTGAAGATTAGCCAGGTAGCCTTCGAAACGCTTTTGCTTTGCATTAGCGCAAGTAGATAAAAGCTACTTCAGTTAATCTCCGGTCTAGTCTTATAAACGGAACATCTGGCCTACAAATTGCCCCAGTACATGAATCAAGTTAGATCTAATTGTTGATGGTGGACAACAGTCAGACACATATTAAAGGCTGAAATCATTCACCTGGCAACTCCAGTGTCGAAGAATCCAAAGCTTCAGAATTTTTATGGTGACTCTACTCTTCAAGAACTAGTAGCTTGAAGAATTTCTTGGTCAATTCATTGTTATCAAAATGGTTTCGTTGGATCGAAGGTATGCTCCCATGACCCGAGATCACATTCCAAGTTTTCCAAATAAAATTCCTAAGGTAGATTGGCAAAGGAATTTGCCTATGTTTAAAGATGATGATAGGAAGGATGTTGCTTTACATATAGTTAGATTTCACATACATATTCACAAGTTGAAGGTTGATTTTCCTGAAGATTGCTTATTGAAGATATTCATGGCCACTCTGGAAGGTGAAGCCTGATCTTGGTATGAAAGTTTACCACCTGCTTGTATTTACGACTTGAAAGATTTTCATGCCATGTTCTTTGAAAGGTATAAAGAACCTTATCCATCACTAAATTTAGTTCAAAACTGTTGCAAACATGCTTATAGTTTTATTGAAAGTCTTGAGAGAATTTATGAAGATGATGACTTCATGGATAATGAGATCATGGAGGCTCTGTACAAAAATCCATTTCAGCAGCATAAAGAGAACTTAGAGGATACTTATCAATATGCTCAAGAAACTTTGCAGTAGGATCATGATCTTAGCACAATGGAAAGTGATGAAAGAGAAGGTTTTATTTCAGATCTGTCCATAGAAGAAGACAGCATGCATGAAACTCAATTTTCAATTTCAGAATGTGATAAAGTCAAGTCAGCTATTTCAGATCTAGATTCAGATCATGATGATGAAGACTACCTTGTTTTGAATCCCATGAAGGAGAGCTCTACTTGTCAGATCATCTGGAATGAAGAAGACAAAGTTACTAACCCAAGCCTTCATGAGGAGGTAATCTAGTCATTTCATGAAAAACAAGATGAGATCTTTGTTCAAGTAAGTGAAAAATCTTCTTTTGATAACTTAGTGGTAAATGATCCTTTGGATAGTTTGATTGCCATGTCATATGAAGATGATCAACAATGTTTTCAAATTTTAGAAGACCAGGGAATTGATGACTGTCATTCAGGTTTTTCATGTTTTGAAAAGTTATTTCAAGAAGACAATAATTGCTTGAGCAAAAGAAAAGAAAATGTATTATCTCCTCTGTCTGAAGATGAAATAGATCTACTCCTGAAAGGTCAGGTTCCAGCCCAAGCTAATGCAGGTTTGTAGTGTGCACATGGTCAAGAAGGTGCTAGTGAAACTTCTTCTTCTTTTGAAAATGATGACAGTCTTGAAATTAGATTTATAGATCAGTGAACAGATAATATTCTCTTTCATGAAGATGATAAGGTTGTCATGTTTGATAATCTTGAAGATTGTTTTCTGTTTAAGAATGACCTAGACCATGAAATTGAGAAATATGAGCCTGAGAGAGACAATATGCCAGAATTTTTCATGCTCGAGGAATTTACAGTTGACACTCAGATAGCAGAAGCTTATACCTCCTTATGCCTTCCTATCACTTGGCAATCAATTGTTCTTTCAGATCAAAATGAAGGGAGTACTTGTATTGTTGCTGCTGGATCTCAAGACAAGCTTGTGCTTCAGGATTTTCAAGATACCATCGGCATTCTTTTGCAAGCATTAGAAAAGATAAATTTTGCCTAGTTTGTTATCATAACCCTTGGTTTTAGTTGTAATTATGAGTTGCCTACATGTACATTGTTCTTCCTACTCGGGGAAAATGAGAGCAGAATTTTAGTATGTAGCCATCTGCCCGATTGGTTACATTGGAAGGCTCACTACACATGATCATACATATTTCATCAGTAGGTAGGTGGTTGTCATCATGATTTGATGCTCTCAAATCTCAATGGTCTGCAGCCATTAAAAATCTTTGTAAGTACTTGTTTCAGTTAAGTCAGTCTTGAGTCATTTTTTGTTTTCGTCAGTTTGAGTGTCTAATTGTAGCCGTTGAATGTCTAGTTTCAGCTGTTGAATGTCTAGTTTCAGTTTTTGAGTATCTTGTTTCAGTTTGAGTTAGTCTTACTCATTTCAATTATGAGTCTTGATTCTTGAGTTTCGATGTTTTGTTGTCAAGATATTGGTTTTGTTTTGTCGAAGTTATTGACTCCATAGCCCAATGGATGAAGGCACTGCCTGCTTTCCCAGAGATCTCTAGTTCTTGGCACCTCCGAGGAGCTACCATCCACATTGGAGCCAATGTTAGTGTCGGTATATTCATCCCTCCGTTAGAGATCAAATCCTCTTATTGCATTTCGTATTAGGTGTCTCGCTCAGTCAGTTGCATTCCATTAGGAGCATGGATCATCTGACGGTAGTGGCTTGCTGTACATTTTCCCTCATGTACTTTACCTGCTGGCCCATTTCCATTCATCAAGATCATTTGCAGACGCTTTTTGTCTTTAAATTTGAAAGAGTCATTTCTAGGGTTTCAGTTTCATTAGGTCTAGGGTTTCATCAAAAAGGTCTCCAAAATGTCCAATAACTGTCAGCAAGTGCATGAGGTGGTTGAATAAAGTTCCAGTACCAATAAAATTCACTTAGAAATGTAAAAATAGAGTATTTTAGGCTTTTGTTGTATAAATTCATGTAATTTCAGTTCTCTTGTACATAAATTACTTCAGTAGCAACCCTAGTTACCTTGCCAAGCTTTTGCTTCTCCATCCCCTGCAAGCCAAACAAAAAATCAAGTCATTCAGTTCATTAAAGGCACAAATAAAGTAAACTGCCCAAAAACAGAGTTGAAAAAGTAAGTCACATTGCAAACATTATAAAAGTGGATTTTATGAAGGAAAAAGCAAAATCTCTTGTATATAAATCATCTTTACAATTCAAAAGCTCATTAGCACTCAAAGAAGAAAGATTGAGCAAAGTGAAGGTCATGTTGGAGAAAGGAAGCAAAATCGCAGCAAAGAGTTCTAGTTTTGGCGGCGTGGTGCGTTGGGTGAGAGGTGCGGTGCATGCAAGTGACGTGGCGCATTGGGTCGACCTCCACAATGTTAAATTTATACTGGCATGGTGCATATAGGAGGCGCCACGCATTGGGTTTGTGGCACAGCGCATAGAGCTGCCAAGCCCGATTTCATCATAAACTCCCTCAAATTGCCAAAATTTCTCAAATCTTCTAGTGTGCAAGTAATTCAAGATCTTTTCATTGCTAGTAAAGGGGTTTTTCTTAAAATTTATGGTGGTTATGCAAAAGAAAAACCAAGCCCTACTTCCTTGCCATTTCTCAAGAAACGATTGCGTAGGGTTTGCATTCATCATTTTACTGCCAATTCCACTCCTAGCTATCTCTTATTCCCTCACTCCTTCATTCTCTCATTCATTTTCTCCTTCTCAATACATTTCATCAACCCCATATCCTTCAATTATTAACCCCAAATCTCTAGTCCTAACTATCCCAAACCCTAGTTAAAAATTCCCAAACCCTAATTTTTGTCCCAAGAGCTTCATATCACCATTCGTCTGAGTGTACCATCATTCAGATGGTTTTCATCATCATTTCAGGTTCCAATGGGTCAATTTACACCTTGTTCATGCTTCAATTGGCCTAGGTAATCTTCATTTCCCTCTCCTAGGGTTTTGAAGGTAATTTCTCTTGGATGATCAAAACATCAGGAAAACTTGTATCCTGATGTTCATACACCTTCCCCTATCCTTAATGTACCTTATTAAACACTTCACATCACTGATATCCCTTAAATTCCTCATTTTCCCACAAACCCTAGTTTCTTGCTACAATTTGGCAATTTTCTGGGCTAGGCCTATGTTTTGCCCTTTTGGACCCCTTCCCCTCACTCAATATTTGAAATTCCACTTTCCCCTATTTCCTTTCATCCCTGCCTAATTCCCAAAATTTCCTTAAGAATTTAGGAGCCCCTTATCTCCTTCCTTTCCCTTCATTTCGACAAATCCCCTGTTCCACACATCGGGGTAGGTTTTACTCAAATACTTTTTCTGAGCAAGGAAAGATGAATTTGGAAAAACTGAGAGAGTTTTTTGTCCATAATAATCCAAGGAAGAAAAACATCTTTCAGTTTTTACACAGGTGTCATGGTTTTATAGAAATGCCAAAAATACAGTTGCCTCAAGAGAATTGATGCACCTCTGAAGTGACCATTGGAAAATCAAGAGTGCTCCTAGCTTGGTTAGCCTAATGAATTTCTTGATGAGTCAAATGATAACTAGACACAAAGCGCTTTCCAATCAGCTATCATACGATCAATTTGGGGTTGAGGAAGACCTTCAAAAGTTGACTGCAATAGCACTCTGCCTTTAGGCAGCCTCATTTTGCACATTTTGACCAGTCTTGGGAGATTTCATTTTTGATAGGGAAAATGAACTCGAAATTGAAAAATTCTAGTTGGGTTGGAAATTAGACTCAATAATATTTCGAAAAAAATATCTTGTGCCCAATTTGGACAATGGGAAGGCCCTCAAAATGGGTCTACAAAAAGGTGCTACGCATAGAAATGTTTAAACACAGAGTGTTCTGCCCTATGCACCGCGCCACCTGGCGCTTTATTTTGGTGGGAGCCTTCAAATGACAAAAAATCCGCATTTTTGGATTTGACATGGAACAATATGCTTGCCTACCAATGGCCAAGAAATTTTGACAGGATTCGAGCCCTCAAAAAGGTCAAAAACACTCAAACAATGACACATAGGAAGCAGTGTTGGGAGAATTGAATTGTGGAGAGGAAACTGGAGGCCCAATTACAAAATTACAATTGGGTTGAAAAGTAGATAGGCAGGCCTTTCCAACAAGCATACATGGAGTGAATTTGGACACTGGGAAGGCCTTCAAAAGTGGCTCCAAACAGGCACTATGCATAGAGAAATCAGCGCCGCACATAGGAGAAATTTTGCTCAGTTTGACCAAGTATACTCTATTTTTCACCTAGCTTTTTCCAATTTGACTTTTTCACCTTCTTAATGTCACATTTATGATGTAATTTAATGTACATTGATGTATCATGATGTAAATATGTCAAATTTTCACTTATGGAAGTAGATTCATCAATTAAAAAGTTGTTTGAAACTGAATGAATCAGTTCCCTTGTTTCTAGAGGCATGTTGTTCCACTGCCTAATTTCTAGTTCTCAGTTTAGAATTAGTTGGAACAGCTCATAAACATGTGAGCTCGACCCTTAGAGGCTAGGATGAGCTATGGCTTATGTATATTATGTGGTTTTTCAGTCATTAGAATGGTTGGACTCTTGAGAAAGCAAGGAGCTTCATTGTACACTCATATCAACAATTTGGATAAGGAATTGAGACCAGGGTTTGTAGCACTCTTTGGGATCCTTATGGCATTTTGTTTTGGTACAGTGCTTTCTTCTATATTTTTGAATTTACTTATGTGTTATGTTTGGCATTATCTATCTTGTTTCTTCCTAACTAAATCAAACAAGAGTGAAAGTAGAATCCATTGAAATTGCAGTGCTCTCCTTGAGGTTTTCTTTAGTTTCTTGATGTTTTTAGATGTTTGGAGAGCATCCATGGCTTCTCTTGCCCTCTTCAACTCCTCACCTGTCTAATCCCTCCATATAATTCAATCTGAAGTGCCAAAATGAGTTTCCTACCTGGCCCCATTGAGATCTCTGCAAGACTGAGCCTCATTCCCAGCACCCAAGATCTGCTTTTCCATTAGAGCCAACAAAAAACACCATTTTATTAAATCAAATTCTTTACATTCATAGCTAGCCTAAAATCAGTCATCATATTAGTCATCTCAAGCCCTCATCGATCAATTTTTGCTGAGATTGACCCGGAGAGAGCCCTCTCCCAGCCTGGTAGGGCTAGCTACCAGGTTAAGCGTGGTTTGATGTTGGTCCTGGATCCTACCTTTCTCATCCTGAGGTAGATTTAGGCACTAACACTATGTATGAAACTAGGAATCGATATTGGTGTGATAGATTTCACCCTAATAGAGATGTATGTTGCTTCCATCAAAATATCTTGTATCCCCATAAAATACTTCGTTTACAGGAGGATCTATCAGTAGTTCTCTGCAATATTAACTTATACATGTTTCCCTTGTGTGTTTTGGAATTTGTGTCACTTTATTACCTTGTATGTACATGTAGTAACCACCATGAGCTTCGCAATACATGGTTCATTAAAAAAAATGAATTCAAATATAATTTTTTACTTGGAGTGAATCAAACTAGATATCAATAAGCCTTTGAGCATTGGGTGTAAACCTTAGTCCTAGGAATGGACATAGAGCTAAGGAATAATGCAATGTTGTAGCACTACAAAAATGAAGGGCAAGGCTTGAATGGTATCTTTATAGAAATTCTCGATGGTGTTAATGAAAATTAGAAGGAATTTGGTTAATAAAGGAAAGTTTCTAATGTGATATGGGTTAGTTGTTAATGCCACCTAAGCAACTTGCTACATGAAAACATGTCTTAATCTTAGGTGCGTGTTGGGATCGGTGAGGTAGAATTAGAGGATCCCAACATTAATGATATAAGTCCATGTCAATAGTCATTATGGCTAACCATGATATATCATATTGGAGAAATTGGAAAGTTATCGAGGCAAAGATAATACACACCCTTCACATAAAAGTTTAAAGAAAAGGATTTGAGGAGCATAGTCCATTTTGAGATAAAGATGTGGATTGTCTCCAAAAAGGATAAAACTTGATAATGGGATTCCTGGAGTTAAAATCCTCCCCATATTTTTTTGGCATTGGGAAATTATAAGGAATGAACATGAATCAAAATCTTTCATAACACTCTCTTCCAAATTCCAATCTCTAATACAAAGTGTATCTACAGTGGTGGGATGATTTACTCGATATGGTGTCAGCATCAAGCAATAAGAAAGAGTACCAAATTAAATGTTATCATGAATTTTTATCTCTAATTGTTGACCTCTAATATAGAGTATTATGAGGAAACAGGGAGAAAATATCTAATGTGTCATCGACATTGGGAAAACGGAGAGGATGAGCTTTTCAATGGATACAAGGAAATTACCAATTTATGATCAATGATAAAAAATTCTACAAGAAAGGGGAAAACATATTTGATATGATAACTTTAAGGATTAGAGTCCCAAAAAGAAGGTGTTCTTCATGGATGTTCCCTCACTGGAGGTCATAGATCGGTAGGAAGTTAGCTACGAAGGGGCCCCACACAAATTTTAATTTGGGAAAGAGGTATTTTTTAGCGCAAAAAGTAGGTAATACATGACCTTCATTTGTCTCTCAACCATATATGGGCCCTCACAAAGTTTCAAATTTTATACATTTATTACTAATTAAATGTGTATGTATGGAGACAGAATAAGTGTTTATGCATTAGCACCAACCTGTTTCAACATTTTGAGAGGATTTTATCTTAGAGACTTTCTTTTTTTACCAAGTAATTGCAACCTCTCTTTACTTAGGTAAAATTAGACTCAATATCTTACTTAAATACCTTCTCAAGTATTTTTTGGTCATGTATTTCTTTGTGCTTCTCCTATGATGTCTTCAATGCCTCTTGTACTTGTAAATAGATCTTATTGATATTATCTATCAAACATTCATTTGTTAATTCTTCTCCTATGGTGTCTTCCTTCTCTCCTCCATGTTTCCAATATAATGTTTAGAAATGAAGGTGTCAAATTTCCAAAACAAGTTATAAGATGGGACTTGCTGGTGGAATTACGGACTTCTCCAATAATAAAGAGTTGAAGATAGATCAAATTCTTATCGTTGGTTATTATATGTGTCTAATAGTACCTATCAAAACCTAAAACAATGTCTTATACACCATTATATCAACTTATCCACATATAGGTTAAAAGTTGTACATATATTCAACTAGATATATATGATATCCCATAGTGTATTCCAAAATATACCAAGAAATGTGATGTATTTGTCTGAAAATATTTTCCTTCATATCACATATTTCTCCTAAACCTTCTCAAACAATATTATTTGTGCATATTTTCCCATGGTCACTTTTTTTAAATTCAAGAGGAAGTGGATCTTACTATAACCATCACAAATAGGTGGTCATGTCCCAACTTGATTCTTGGTAAACCACCCAAAAAATTCCATGGGCATACTCTATGATGTATTATTAGGTATAGGTAAGGGTTAATACAAACCAAGTGACCATTCTGGGATTTAATAGAACCAAAATTAATTGAGCTATATTTTCTTTATTCTAGGTCGACACACATACCCCTACAAGTTTCCTATTCTTTTCCCCACGCCACACTAGTAAATTTGCCATACTTTCTAGAATTTTCCTAATAAGTTTTCAAAAATAAATGATTGACTTCAAAAAAAAACAATTCCAAATGTTCATAAAAATTGCTTTTTCACACCAACAACAAACATATATGGTTGTTATGTGTTTAGTGTAAAAGCTACCATGTGGAAACAATGGAGAGATTTAATCCACCAAAATTTTGTCGAACCTTTTTCCACACCTATGACAATTGTATCTAGCTATCATGCATTCAATAGAAAAACACTACTACATGGAATTTTTATGATAGGTTTGATCCTCTAAGTGATCATTACAATTCCCCATCAAAGTAGTGATGAGGTAGTGGGAAACTTCTACCAAAGGTATCATTGATGACTTGATGCAGTAAGGGGATTTTGTTGCATTTTCCTAGTGGGAATTTTTAGTTAGATATTCAATGATGACAAGGTTCATGAAGGTTCTAATGAGCGAAAAATAATTATAAAAGAGAAATTTTAAATAGATTATGTACACGGAAAGCCATGCTTATGATGCATTAGGAACAGGGGGGCCCTAAAAGGTTTTGAGGCACATGCATTTGTAATGCACATCCTATTGTGTATCATCTTAAGTGCTTCATTACACCACTAAAATTTGTCCTCGTCACATATGGAGTTTCCATAAATGTGTTAATCTCCTATCTAAGGTTGATAAAATTTTATATTTCTAAATCAAATCATCAAATTCCAACAATGATGAATATTCGATTTTTGGGCCTTCAACTAAAATATTATTCAAATAATATTCATTGAAGTGGATGGCAATGTGTTAACTACATTATTCATGGATTCCCCTATAATATTTTAAGAAGGTTTTCAATGCATACCCACACCTCATGATAAGAATAAACAACTTCATTGCCAAATGAATTCTATGAATATTTTAGAAGATGATTGAGTTCCAATTCAATCAAAATGGGCAACTATGGACAAAATCATTACTAACAATATGTCTAATGAAAACTTGTCAAAAAATAATTTGTTGAAACATTACAAGTAGGGTGTGCATTTCTTAAGGCAAAGCATGAATTTCCTAAGGTAGGGGAAGCATTTCTTGAGATAGGGCATGTATTTCTTGAGGTAAGGTATCCATTCCTTGAGGAAGGGCATGAAATTCCTGAGGCAAGCGACATGCATTTCGTAAAGAAGGTTTTCATTTCCCAAGGTAGGGCACACATTTTCTAAGCCATCATATGAATTTCTTGAGGTAAGGTGTGAAATTTGTGGGAAATGATGTTCATGTCTTATGGTGACATTCAACAAGCTTTATTATGTCTTCTGCAATCTAGTCTACATCTCATGTGTCTTTGTCAATCAAAATATACTTGGAATCATTTTCAATATCATTACCACTATCCAAATTATAAATATTACTCATTTAAATACTAGCTATGCAAGACAAATATCCACATAATTTACCATTGAAACATGGTTTTCTCAAGTGACTAGTCTTTCGATATGTTTTTTTTTCCACCACATTGTGTGAATGTTGATATTTTGAATGATGCCACCATAAGGAAATTCAATTGGAAAAATTCAAGGAGAAAATTGAAGGATTGGATGGCTTTGAATTATTGTTCAAACAAACTAAATAAAATACAAGAGATCTTTCTAATGATGAAGGAGAGGGTATTATCAAGTCTAAAACAATTGTCCAAAGATGTGAGAGATTGTTATAATTCACATTTTGGGTTTCCATGCAAATGATCTCATTCAAGAAATATAAAATGTTGTAGGTTTGGAAGTCACACTTAGGATATAAAAAATTTCCATTCATACAAATTGAATATTATTTGAAGTGCCTGATGAGCTAGTACATACATAATAAATTTCTCCCTATAATGCTTTAGCAATGTACCTCCTCCTTTAGAAAATAATTAGAAATATCTAGAGACTATAAACCTGAATCTAGTATATCCTTTAATGAAGTACTCTCTGATTCAACTAGTTTATAAGTAAAAGTGTAAATCCATATTCCCCATAACTATCTATGCATGTATAGTGTAATGAAGCCTTAAGTCACTATAGATCAATTCAAATTATAAATGTAAATGGACCTTCACACTGTTGGAAATAATATTGAGAGGGGGCATGAATCAGTATTTGCAATTCAATAAATTTTCAATTCCCAAACAAATTTATATACGCTACTTCAGTGAAGTGAACTTGCGTGTGTATGCAACTGTGATTAAGGAAACTAGCATATACCCAGATAAATTATGATTTAGTCAATTTATCATGTGTTGACCTTTAATCAGTGCATTAGTATCATATTATATAGTAACTATGTACAGTAATAACATAATAAACCATCACACATAAACAACACACATGAAAAACAAGATTTAAGGTGGAAACCCAATGGGGGAGAAAAACCACATGTTGTTGTCGTCTTTGTCTTCTTTTAATATAAATAAAATTTGTTTACAATATTGTACTAGTGCAAACTCATACCAGTATGCAAGCACCCACCTGCAAAAGGCTACAACCTTCTCTCGTTTTCCAGCTTCTACTATAAGGGAGCTACAACCCCTAGCTCTTCCACTAGCCAATGTGTTTACTCGTATGTAGGCACTAACCTACAGAAGGCTACGACCTTCTCTCTTCCTCTAGGGACCACGTTTCATTAATTTCCAGTCTGGATGCTCTTGGTACACAACAATACAATATGAAGGCCTCGTTTCATCAAATTTTCATACTAGACCCATCAGAAACTCTGAAACTCAAACTGCATCAACCAACAATCAGTTAATCTGAACAAATAGATCATTGTGACTAGAACACTGTGTTGAACCTAGAAACATGCATCATCATTCAGAATCAGCTGCAACCTCAAAAACCATACATGATAATGCATACGCTACTTTACTGAATCCAACCTGCATTATGCACTACTTCCTTTGGCAAAACTTGAATATACCTTCAGAACTACTGAATCATAACAACTTCTAAATCATATATGTACCAAATAATATTCTAAACATCTACTGTCAAGTTGCAGAGATATAGACAGTTAGCATCAAAGATAACCCTTCTCACTTAATCAATCAATCAGTCAGACACAAACTCCTTATGCATTCCGTTTTACATTCAGATCTAAGAAGACTTCATTGACAAACAATATTAAAACAGCAGCAGTGATCAGATAGATCAGTCATTTCTAAACAATAGGATTTTCCTTTGCATATGCTACTTGGAAGAGTCAAACCTACGTGTACACCTTCCTTTACCAAGGTGAACTAGCATATAGATCTGCAAATATTAACTCACAACTTCGCTACTATTCCAGACTTTAGACATACCCAGATCATGACATTTAAAGAATAAAACATGTGTAAGCAATCATATCTAGCCCAACCAATATCATATCATTCAATGATAAGTCATTTCAGGTCTCATGATCCTTATCCAACATTGAATTCAAGGTGCACAAAATATTTTAGATTATATCATAATCATAGCCCCTGCAACATCAAATATACTTGAGATAGAAGTATTCCTGAGAAACAATTTCACTTGGACACTTGGCCTTTGATCTTCTCCTCTTTATATAGTTTTGGCCTTCCTCAATACCTCGGGCCAAAACCACACTTAGGACCTGTGGTATTCTTGGATGGGATCAAATAGTCATGAATCTGCTCAATATTGTGGGCTAATACCATGGTATTGACCCTTGGTATCCTTTACTCTTGAATTTCCTTGATTTTCCAACTCATACGCACTTTTCTTCTTATGAAAGTGTGTGCATATGTATACGCTCTTTTTTTTTATGTGAACCTGTGTGTATACATTGCTTTTACAAGGTGAACCTGTGTGTACATCTTAAACTATTTGAAAACATCATTTTCCTTCAACTTCTTGATTCTGAGCAGTAGACCTTTGTTCCAACTTCTTGATTCTGATAAGTAGACCATTGTTCCAACTCGTTCTTCTGTACCAATGCCCTATTACCTCTGAATTGACATGTTACACTGTGAGTTTCCTTTTATCAAATCTGAGTGGACCTGTGAGTGGGTTTCCATCAAGGACAACACCTATATCATAATGCTAACAATCTCCCCCTTTGGACTTGATGGCAACCATATTGGTGTTGATTAGTGCAAGCCGTAGAAACTATTAGAGATATCAAACAACACCAAAATACTCTCCCCCTTTCGCATCAAGGGAAAAGGGTGGAGCAATATATTCTCCCCCTTTAAGATACACTATGATTTTCATGCTCCCCCCTAAGTACATGCAGAGTCTACAGAGATATTTTTTAAAAGAATAACATGACTCTATAACTCAACTAAGTGAGTATGACCTCCCTAATGAAAATCACCCAACCAAGTGGGGATACACCAAATGTGACTCATCCAACCAACCAAGTGGTGATATACTAATTGCTTATACAAGACTTAAATACAACAATTATTACATCATCCATCCCATGCATATTGGGGATACAAATTACATCATATGTCCAATAGGACTCAAAAATTAGACTATGACAGAAGGAGACATATAACATCCTAGATCTATACATGACTTATGAAACAATTGATATAAATATCTGAACCATAGCAGAAGTCAGCAGCCACAATGCCAATAATGTAGAATATTTATGAAGGCTAATGCTCCCCTTGAACCTGTTCTACCTTTGCATTGTCAACAAATTATTCATCAAGGCATCTTCATGAGTCAAATAAAAATGAATGAAAAAAGCATATCAGTAGACTATAATCATCAATATCGGACTTAGCACCCATATCATAGTCTAGCCCAATGTTTTTCTATCAGAAAAAAATATACACTCTTGCAGCCATAGAAACTTGCGTATATACACAAGTATCCTTCATGAAAACCGTGTATATGAACTTTCCCCTGAAAAGCTATATTTAACAGCAGGAGGATGTAGAAACTACTCTCATCTTTTGTCTGAGATATTCAATTGTTTCTCTGGGAAGCGGTTTGGTGAATATATCAGCAACTTGTTCTTTGGAGGGAACATACTCCAATTTAACCTTTTGTTCAAGCACTTGTTCACGTAGAAAATAGTAATTAATGGGTATGTGCTTGGTCTTGGAGTGAATGACTGGATTTTTTAAAATACTGATGACACTTTTATTATCACATAGAATGGAGATGGGTGGAATGCATGTGATTCAAATGTCTTGCAATGTTTGCATCATTCAAACTGGTTGTGTGCAGCAAGATGCAACAGCCACCTATTCTACTTTAGCTGTAGATAAGGAAATTGAACTTTGTTTCTTGCTTAACCAACACATTAACCGTGATCCCATATAGAATGCACCTCCACTAGTGCTTTTTCGATCATCAAAATTTCTTGCTCAATCTACATTTCTAGATGCATGAAGAGTAAGATCTGTATCTTTAGGATACCATAGACCAAAGTCTTGAGTTCCTTGAAGATATTTCAATATTCTTTTTACTACCTGAAGATGTGATTCCTTTGGATTTTCTTGGAACCTTCCAATAATTCCTAATGCATGCATGATATCAATCCCGGTACCTATTAGATAAAGAAGACTTCCAATCATAGATTTGTATGCTGGTTGGTTCAATTCAGGTGATTCATCGTTAGAACTGAGACTGCATCATGTTACCATTGGAGGACATATTGGTTTAGAATCTTCCATTCTATACTTCTTCAAAATCTGCTTGAGATATTTAGTATGTGAAATATAAATACCATCTTTTGTTTTTTTTACTTGTAGACCAAGAAAATAAGTAAGTTCACCATGTAAGGACATTTCAAATTCTTGCTGCATAACTGAGGCAAAGTTCTAACTCATAGATTCTTCATTGCTACCAAAGATGATATCATCAACATAAACAACAATAATTAATAGTTTATCATTTTCAATATTTTTATATAAGTTGATGTCTGCAAAACCTTTTGTGAACCCTTGTTGTTTTAGATATTTGTCAAGGCGATAATACCAAGCCCTTGGAGCTTGTTTCAGTCCATAAAGAGCCTTTTTGAGCTTGCATACAAGTTTTGTATCATTTCCGAGAATGAATCCTTCTGGTTACTCAATATAAACTTCTTCTTCTAAATCTCCATTAAGAAAAGATGATTTTACATCCATTTGATATAATTTGAATTTTCGAAAACTAGAAAGAGCAAGAAACATTCTTATGGCTTCAAGTCTGGCAACAGGTGCAAAAGTTTCTTCAAAGTCTATAGCTTCTTATTGAGCATATCCTTTACAGACAAGTCTTGCTTTGTTTCTAATAACCTCTCCATTTTCATTCAACTTATTCTTAAATATCCATTTTTTTCCTATAATATTTTTATCACGAGGTCTGGGAACTAATTCCCAAGTATCATTATTTTCAATTTGATCAAGTTCTTCATCCATGGCCTTAACCCAACATTCATCTTTACTAGCTTCATTTACATTATGCGGTTCTATGGAGAATAGTAATGCTATATAACTAGAGGTACCTATAAGAGTTCTTCTTCTTTGTACTCCAGACCCTTTTTCTCCTAGAATTTGAGATTTTAGATTATTCTCTTGAACATAACTGGATGGAGTCTTTTCCCTGTCTATTGTATCTTCTTCTGGTGCTTCATTGGTTTCTTCCTCTATATCATTTTGATTTGATACGGGAAAGCGTTCACCATCTTCCTCATTGTCATATTCCTCTGTTGATTTCATTTGTTCCAAATTTCTGCATGCTTCATCAATTACTACATCAATGAATTCAACAATTTTTGAAGTCTTTTATTATAACATTTGTATCCTTTACTTCTGGATGAATAACCAAGAAGAATTTCTTTGTCTGCTTTGGGTTCAAACTTACCATGTTTTTCATCAGTCCTTTTGATGAAACATTTACTTCCAAAAACTCTAAAGTGTTTTACAGTAGGAGGCTTACCATACAAGAGTTCATATGGAGTTTGATCACTATTTACCTGAACATTAGCTTTGTTGAGAATAGTCATGGCAGCAAATGAAACTTCACCCCAGAAGGTTACAGGAGTTCCAGATTCATCAAGCATAGCTCGAGTCATTTTTTGAATTGTTATGTTCATTCTTTCCACTATGCCATTTTGTTGGGGAGTTCTGGTGACTGAGAACTACCTTTTTATTCCATGTCATTCATAAAAATCAAAAAATTCATCTGATATGCATTCTCCCCCTCGATCATATATGAGACATTTGATTTTATGATCTAATTCATTTTCAACTAAAGCATTGAAGGCTTTAAAATTTTCAAATGCTTCATTTTTATGCTTTAGTAGACCTATCCAACACATTCTATAAAAATCATCAATGAATAAAATAAAATATTCTTCTCCACGAGGTGACTTTTTCCTTGTTGGTCCACATAAATCAATATGGATGAGTTCAAGAGGCTTACTTGTTGATCCTTATTTTTCAATGAAATGAACTCTGGTTTTCTTACTGACTTGACATGGTTTTCATATGGTATTTTTTGGAATGCTGATATCTGGAAGATCATGGACTGCCTTGAGCCTGCATGCTTTTCTTCTTTGAGAAAAGCTTAGATGCCCCAGTATTTTGTGCCATAACCAATTTTCATCTGTTTTACTTAGATAACATTTTTTTTGTCCTCCTTTGAGTATGTATAAATTGTTTGGAGTTCTTGTACCTTTGATAATTGTCTTTCCTATATCAAGGTCATGAACCACGCATATTTTTTATCGAAACACAATTTCATTTCCTTGATCAAGCATTTGACTGACACTTAACAAGTTATGCTTTAAACCATCTACATACATGACATTTCCAGCTTTAACCTTTTCTTTCAAATAAACAAAACATTTACCTTTAATGACAGTTTGTGTGTCATTTCCAAAGCAAACAATCTTTTCCGTTTCTAAAGAATTATATGAATGAAGTTTCTCTTTATCACCTATCATGTGTTTGGAGCATCTGTTTTCGATGTACCATTGATTCTCTTGTCCTTCTGCCAACAGAGCTACGCCACATATTTGTTGGAAATAATACTGAGAGGGGGGTGAATCAATATTATCAGATCAATAATTTAATTTCCCAAACAGATTTATATACGCCACTTGAGCTAAGTGAACTAGCATGTACAGGCGACTGTACTTAAAGCAACCAGCGTATATGTAGAGAACTTTTGATTTAGACAATTAATCATGTATTGAACTTTAACCAGTATATCAAATATTTAGGCAGTGTAGTAAAAGAAAAATAAAGCATCACACATAAGCAACACACATGAACACCAAGATATAAGGTGGAAACCCAATAGGGTAAAATCCACCTATTTCTATCATCTCTGTCTTCTTTTAATAATAATAAAATCTGTTTACAATATTTTACTGGTGCAGACTCATACCAGTATGCAGGCACCCACCTGCAGAAGGCTACAACCTTCTCTCGTTCTCCAACTACTACTGGAAGGGAGCTACAACCCCCTAGCTCTTGTACTAGCTAATATGTTTACTAGTATGTAGGTTCCAGCCTACAGAAAACTCCACTCTTATAACAGGGACCGTGTTTCATGCATTTTTAGACTAGATACTCCTAGAACACAACACCACAATTTGAAGGCCACATTTCATTCAATTTTCATACTGGACCCATCAACAACATCATAACTACAATACAATCATCAAGTACATCTGCATCAACCAATCACTAAAACTCAATCACCATAACCTGAATCTAATCATTCAGAACATAGTCACCAAATCCCAAAGCAAAACCCAGAACTCTGCGACAACAAATATAAACAATTGAAACATACTTCATAAGGTATACGCTACTTCCACGTGTCGAACCAGCATGTATATGTGCTTTTATCAAATCCAACCAATGTACACATCTGTAAATATTAATTCATAATTTTGCAGCTATTCCAAACTTCAGTTATACCCAGATCATAACATTTATAGAATAACGCATGCGTCAGTATTCAAATCTAGACTATGCATGATCAAACCATATAATGATAATTAATTTCAAGCCTTAAGATCCCAATCCATCATTAGATCTTATCCCTCATCAACCGCTAAGGTTCATCCTTGGTTCAAATCAAGCAAAGCACCATAAGCCAATAACCTGCATACTAGATCTCACACTTCATCAGATATTCGATACTTTCACACCTTAGCCTAATGATCTTCTCCTCCTTATATAGTTTTAGGCCTTTCTCAATACCATGGATCAAAACCACTTAGGACCAATACCTTGGACCAAATGCCTAGGGTCAATACATCGAACCAAATACCTTGGATCAATACCGTGGATAAAAATACCGTGGACCAAATACCTTGAACCAAAAACTTAGTTTTCTAACATATACATGTTTTTCCTTCTATGAAAGTGCATGTGTACATATATACTACTTTTGTTCAATGAACCTGCATGTATACGCAGCTTGGTCAAGGTGAACCTACGTATACCTCTCTTTCTTCATTCTTTGTAGTCTGATCTGTAACTCTTTGTTGTTGGCATGCTGCACCGTGATCTTTCATTTGAGTGAGTTTCCATCAAGGACAACACTTGTATCATAATGCCAACAATCTTCCCCTTTGGACTTGATGGCAACAACAAAACCAAGTCACTCTCCCCCTTTGACATCAAGGGCAAAGTGTGGACCAAGATAATTTCTCCCTTTGACATACATTATGTTGGTCATGCTCCCCCTAAGTACATGGTGAAATCTGTCATTGAGCTTCCCTTTTGTACATGTTGATATTCATTGAAACCGTCCATGCTCTTCCTGAGTACAAGTAGAGTCTGCAAAAAAATATTTTCTAAAAGAATAACATGACTCTATGACTCAACTATGTGAGGATGACCTTCCTATCACCAATGACTCATGCATACATCCATCTCCCAACCGAGTGGGTGTTATCGGGAAAACTAGTGTCCATTCAGAGCTGCTAGTCCCACTAATACAGGTAGCTATCTTAGAAACAAACAAACTAAAGTTACTTGCGTTTTCCTTTATGAGAGATAGATGCGAAAGAAGTAGAGAGTACCAACCTCAGTCTTTCGCTTGGCTCCTTGCTTGTTTCTTTTCCCCTTTGACAGAACTTCGCCACTCCTTCATCACTTGTCCCACTTCAAAGAACACCTATAGAGTCAAAGCAGCATGATACCATCAAAGCATAGAGATCTATAACCATAAGCAATATAGGATCAGATCTATATTAACCATACAAATGCATATATCAATACAAGATTCAAAGATACACAAGAATATGGAGGAAAACTCATATAGCATTATTGATAGAGGTAGTAGAAGAGAGGATTACAACCCATTGGTCTGACCCAGCGCCATCCTCCTAGCATGAAAGCCCTCTTCACCTCATGAAAAGCTTATATCACTCAACAATACAATGTTGCATAGAGAAACCAATAGCACTTCCTTGCAAAATACAAAATTCCAGCCTCTCTGGATCTCGAGGATGAGGGATCCATATATAGATGTTTACAAGTGGGTGAGTCAGCTTTTGGGATTTTGATTAGTGTCATATCTTTGATAGTTCTTGGTTTCACTTGGAGATTTCATGATCTCTTACTCATCCCTGAGCGAATTTAGAGAGGCGAGTTTCAAATGGGCAGCTTCTAGAAGATTCTTTGGGTTTCCACCTAGAAACCTGCCTCTGCCATTTGTCTGCTCTCACTTATCGCACCCTATAGAAGGGCTTTCCAGTATGCATCGCACTTTTTTCATGTGGTAGGAGAGATGCATCGCACCCTTAGCATTAAGAAGTCTATATGGTCCATTTTTTACTAGTTCTGAGTAGTTTTCATGGAGAACTTCTGGGAGATGATGTAATCAGCTGACCTTGCTCCTTTAGGGTATGAAACAACACTTTTAGGGACTTAGAAGCCCTTGGCTTTATGGACATATGTGATTGGAGTTGTAGTTCCCAAATATGTCTATAACAGTTTCCCCCTAAAGCATGAGGTTGTAAACCGTTTTGATGTCGGGTGAAATGCTTTATCATGAGGATCCGAGGTTTTTCGAACTGGAAGGTGACCTGTAATAAGATACAATACAATACATTATCTTCATAATATTTTCATGATCTAGCTGAGGCAGGCATTCCCGTGCTCAGCTTTATAAATTCATTTTCATGTACATAGGATAGACAACCGTCTGTGTGGCAGACAGATGATTCTGGTAGAGCCATCATCCTTTGGCTTGGATGATTATCTGTGCAGCAATGATGTGAATCTGATGTCTTTATTTTCCAAGATATATCACAACCCAAATGAATGAAACTAGATCCGGGGTCTTCAAAACTCGTTCAATCTTCGCCTGAAGTACAAGTCAGTCCATGTGAAAAGATGTTCTGATGTCGAACATGGAAAGACATCACCTGATTACCAGCCAATGATGTAAGTTGTTAACAGGCGTGAGAGGAATCACCAATGATGATGATGGCCCTCAAGGTACTGCGGTACAATTCACGTGGTGTGAATATATGAGTTGATTTCGAACACCACGCAAAATCTTTTGGTCAAAGTCCATTGATGTAAACCTATCGTTGGAAGTGAGAAACTTGCCATTGAGGCATGCAAGCTTCAAAGTACTAAAAGGGTTATTCCTAAGTCGACTTCTTGGATAATGAGCTGATGTCGACAAGAAGTGACCCGTCATAGGAGGGCCTTAATGAATCCCACATCTACAACATGAAACGGAGAAAATGATTTTATGGAGGTGAAAACCATCTGATGATACAAGGTTCAGGGTGGCGGTCATGAAAGAATGAAGAGTGAAGGTATTACAGCGAATGAGACATAAGCTGGGTTGGTCGATTCTCTGAGCGACTTCTCTTGAACATATTAGTGACACTGAAATGGATTGGTAGCGTTAACCCTAAAAATGGATGGTACGGAGGACCAATGGTGATATGACCGGTGAATGTTATAACCCAACCCGACTCATTCATGGTGATGGAGTGAAAGTGTCATGTTCAAGAGTGACCTGCTACCAATAAAGTTTCTTCAAATTTTCTTTCCAATTTTTCCCCAGCATTTCTGACCAGTACCTCTTTATTTTTGTCAAGCTTTAGGAGGATAACATATGATTGTTCAATAATTTTCCCTTCAGGCAAACCTGTCACTACATTTTAATGAGCCTAGCGACAATGAAACTCGCTCTTGTCTACATGGACAAGTTTGTCGCTATTGTTTTAACGAGTTTAACGACAAAGATAACTCAGTCCTTTTTCAATTTTAAAGAGTCTGAAAAGAGATAGAAAGGAAACTCTAGTATTCCTTTTTCATAATATAATCCCTTAAGTCCAGAAAAGTATAAAACAATGCGAAAGGGATGACTTTTCGATAGTTTTAATGAGCCGAACATGACAAACGCTCAATCTTTTTTTGTAATAATCCCTCAGGTCCAAAAAGATTAAAATATAGAGGAGGGATGGCACTTCCAATCACTTTAACGAGCTAGAGAGGCCAATTGCTCGGAAATCTTTTCATATTTTACGAGTCAGATGAAAAGAGCACAAAGAAGACTCATTTTCTGAGGAACGAGTGATGTTTTCAGATAGCAGTTGGTCCCAGGTAGGGTTTGGAACTTTTCAATCACGATAGTGTAAAGAAGGTGGCTAATAGAATCACTCATCGCAACTGTTCCTCAAAAGGGGTAAACAATCAAATGGAGGCATATGATTGGCTAAAAAGAGTGGAGGTGATGGTAAGAACATGACCAAGGTTCAAAAGTTGATGATTATGCAATCGCAATGGTTGTTTACCGAAGGTAGGTTCATTTTTTCATGAGCTTAAACTCTGGTGGAACATATGCTCATTGCTAGGTTTATTTTTTAACGAGCTTGAACTTCATGTAAAACTGCTCATGCCAGTCTATAATAAGGATGTCTCATCGATAGGTTAATTTTTTAGGGAGCTTGCCCCATTCGAAACTTTGCTCTGCAGCCTTTCGTATGCAAGCTAAGAAATACAAACTACTGTCCTAGGGGTTAAAGAACTACTAAGGTTAGGTAGGATAGCTTCTCGGTGGGAAACATCTCCTTTACTTTGTTGTTTCCATTGGTCTCGGCAAAGGTGAATGGTTGATCAGACCAATCACCTAACCTAAGCAGTTGAAGTTAGTAAAAACTATAGGGTTAGAGTTACGCTGATCACTTTTCACTTGCATGCAAAAAGGTTTGCATGCCTCTAGGTATAAAGTAGAGTTTCCAGGTCACCATATGGAAGTTCTTGCATTAGCAAGATTGCTCCATTTGTGTCACAGACAAAAAACTTCCTTGGCGATGTCCATCGAAATGGACAAAGGTGACTATTGTCAATTCCAATCACATAACCTTTAATGAGGGAATCCTTTTCCATTCTAATCCCATTTTCCTAAATGGACGAGTGTGTCAAACTAGTCATATATCCTCCGCGGAAACCTACCCTATACCTAAGGTTTTCTTACCGAAGCAGACCAGGGCGCATGCCCCCTGTGTTTCAGTCACAATCACTGAATCACTCGCGCTCATCAGGTGGACGGACTGGAGATTCATGAAACATTCCTTGTGCAAAAAGACTAGTTAGGGATGGAATTTGACTAGTAGCTATGTGCGAACCAGGGAACAAAAGCTGGTCTACGAGCCGGACCACTCTACCTCCATGTGGAAAACACATCACTCAAAAGAGTGAGGAAACAATAACTCCGATGCTATAAATGTAGTCAAGCCCAAGGAGTAGATTGTAATCTAAAGGTCCTTGGACTACCATCACGTTTAGATGAACAATTTTCCTTCTCAAAGTTATAGGAAAATTTGGAAGGATCCCTAACAGTCCACTAGTTCCTTTGTTGAAGCCTGTCGGATTTCAAATCTCAGGCAGAAGCGATGGCTAACCAAGTGCTTCCCAAGTAGTTGAGGAAAGGATGCTCACAAAATCCCCTTCATATATGATAGTACCAACCACGATCATTCGGTAAGCTTGTACTATGATTCATAATGGTACATTAGATTGTAGGCGGGGTCTGCCTAGTAGATTCCAGTCGAAGGAAATGACTAGGTTGCTTGGAGGAGGGACGAAATAAACAGCCAGGTAAATCTCTGACGAACTTCCTTCCTGTGGTAAAGGAATGGGTAGATTGCCCCCATGTTCATTGGATTCTATGTTAATGAAGATAATTTGAAAGGTGTCATCCTCATCCTCTTTGGTAACAGTATCAACTAAAGGTGGACCTTCTGAAGACAACACTGGGTCGATTGTTGTCTCAACCTATTGACTTTGGTCAAGGGTGGACTCGGAGGGTTTATCTTCAATGATAGGTGCTTTGATTGACAACAAAGGTGTGTCAGTGAGATTTTCAGCTAGTGATGGACACAGCAAGAGTTTCTTATATCCAGGAGGAAGTCGCTGCGGTGAAGCAAGACGGTTGTCCAAGACTCTTTTAGCTTCGACCAGGAAGGGACAACTGTGGAGGGCATGATCACCTTCACACAGTCTACAAGGAAATTTAGATCTTCCTTTTTATCCATTGACTTTGTTTTCATTAGTTGACGGTGTACTCTCAACATGATCATTAAAGGTTGACAACACCGGATTGTGTAAGCAGGGAGACCAATCCCTTAAGATCCGTGGGATGCAAGGACAATCTCAATGATAGTGGTCTATTTTGCAAATGACACTTGGAGATTTAGGTTTGGACAGTGCAGTGTGTGGATTTTCGCTAGGCGATGCTTGGTTGCCCCCTTTTGCCGTTGGCTTCTTCTTCTTCTTCTCCTTCCCTTTCTTCTTCTTCTCAGTTACTTGGTTTTTAGTTTTACTAGCTTCACCAAGCAAAGAGGAAGAAGGGGAGGGGGAAACAAACGAAGTAGAAGGTTGGGGGTAACTCTAGCATCATCTGGTTGCTGATTCGATTGCTCAGGAAACACGGTGTTTTGAATGACAGAGGTCGAGAAGAGCCATACTGGCAGGCCAATTGTTAGTCTTGGAAGGGACAATGTGGCCATATGAGGCACACCAACATCTCCCCAAGAGGAGAAGGGACTAGGATATCCCCCAAGGGGAAATGCTTGATTGGCGGACTCCATTTTCTCAACCTAAGACCAATGAGGGAACAGTGATGTTATTCCAATTAAAATAAATTTTATGACACTTTGACACAACTTGCTTTTTCAATTTTTAAGAGTCAAGAAAAAGCTAAAGATGACTCTAGTCGCCTTTGATTTTTAATGAGCCTAAAGTGACAAGTGCTCAGATGGACCTTTTCTTTTAAGGAGTCTAAAAAGGAATGAAAGTGACTACTCTGGAAATCTATACAGAGGGATTACCAAACCAATCGAAAATTGTAGAATACTTTTTATGGTACGGTAGTCAATCTTCCCGAATGCTGTGTTCAGTGCATTGCAATCGATAAGGTAGCAGACATGACTTCCTAAGGATAAAGGATATAGCCTATTGTGGTCTCCCAATATATACTCGATGGTACATGGGAGCACAAGTCGTACTGGAACTTGTCGTCTCAAAGAGCAAGAATCACCCAAACTACAATGAAAGTGACAGTTACCAGGCTTTAGGATGCCGGAATACGTCTCTAGCCTAGACTTCTAAATGTTGTGGGCTAGGTTCCAAAGTGTTTTTATGTTCATTGAATTAATTTTACAGTTGATCTTTCTTAAGAAGTTTGCCTTTAAGGTTCACCGCATGATGTAGATATAAAATTCCTAAATATGCAATCTAAGATGATAAACAGTCGTTTACTCTTCTTTTCGCAATGAAAATCCTAGCTACTAAGGAAACAAAAATATAAATCTTTCAACATAGAGTAGAGAGCACACACTAGATGCACTGTCCTAAATCAATCTGCACAAGCAGTCTGAATGAAAATGCACATGCATGTATTTGTTTTTGCTTTCTTAATGTGTGAATGACAAAAATAATGCTAAGTACAAATCTGAACTATCTTTTCTTTCAAAGCGACAGTACTAACGATTTTCTCTTCAAAAGACAAAAGGAAGATAATGACGACACTTTGTGATTTTGAATTGAAAATTACTTTCGACACTTGAAAAACTATTAATTCAAATAAAATACAAGAGTAATAGTGTAATCAACTATCAAGAATAGTAAGATTCTTTTCTTTGACTGAAAACGACACTTGCAACACTTTCAAATCAAAAGACGGCAGTTCGATTAAGCTACCGTTTGTAAAAGAGAACTATAAATGGAAAAAAATACATAAAAACATTCACAATTCTTTGTACAATGGAGGTTGAATAATGCAAAGGAAGGGAGTTTCAATAGTGATATACTAATCACAGACAGCAAAGCTCCTGAATAAAGCTAAAGACAATGAAGAAAAAACCAAAATCTGGAGGCAGAAACAGTCTTATCTGATCATCGCATCCGTAACATAGGGAAATAGGGAGGCATCTCACCTACAACACACGGGAGGTGCGATGCATCCAAATTTCCAATGAGAGATAGTGCGATGGTCCAGGGATGAGATTGATCTTGGTTTTTACTCACAGTTTGCAGCTAAGTTCAGGGGTTTAGGCTGAGCTAATGATAGGCAGTAAACACAAATTATAGGGGCTAATCTAATGAGGTTACTTGAGCTACCACCAGGGCTCTTAGGATGTTTGCAAGTCAGTTGTTTAGTTTATAAACAAAACCTAGAGATATACTGAAGCAACATTGATCTACTTTGCACTTGCATAGCAAATGCAGCTTGAAGGCTAGCTTGCTTAACTTCAGGATCCGTCTGTAGTTTATAAAGCAAACAAATATAAACAAGCAAACAAGCTATTCACTCCCCAGTGGAGTCGCCATTTTTTTATCGAGAAAACTAGTGTCCATTCAGACCTGCTAGTCCCACTAAGATGGGTAGCTATCTTAGAAACAAACAAGCTAAAGTTACTTGTGTTTTCCTTTATGAGAGATAGATGAGAAAGAAGCAGAGAGTACCAACCTCAGTGTTTCACTTGACTCCTTGCTTGTTTCCTTTCCCCTTTGATAGAACTTCGCCACTCCTTCCTCACTTTTCCCACTTCAAAGAACACCTGTAGAGTCAAAGCAGCATGATACCATCAAAGCATAGAGATCTATAACCATAAGCAATATAGGATTAGATGTATATTAACCATACAAATGCATATATCAATACAAGATTCAGAGATACACAAGAATATGTAGGAAAACTCAAATATCTTTATTGATAGAGGTAGTAGAAGAGAGGATTACAACCCATTGGTCTGACCCAACACCATCCTCCCAGCATGAAAGCCCTCTTCACCTCATGAAAATCTTAGATCACCCAACAATACAATGTTGCACAGAGAAACCAACAGCACTTCCCTGCAAAATACAAAATTCCATCCTCTCTAGATCTCAAGGATGAAGGATCCATATATAGATGTTTTTAGGTGGGTGAGTCAACTTCTGGTATTTTGATTAGTGTCATCTCTCTGATAGTTCTTGGTTTTACTTGGAGATTTCATGATCTCTTACTCATCCCTGAGCAAATTTAGAGAGGCAAGTGTCAAATGGGCAGCTTCTAGAAGATTCTTTAGGTTTCCACCTAGCAAACTGCCTCTGCCATTTGTCTACTCTCGCTCATCACACCCTATAGAAGGGCTTTCCAATATGCATTGCACTTTTTGCATGTGGCAAGTGAGATGCATCACACCCTTAGCACCGAGCAACCTGTATGGTCTAGTTTTGACCAGTTCTGAGTAGTTTTTCATCGAGAACTTCTAGGAGATGATGTAATCAGCTAACCTTGCTCCTTTAGGGTATGAAACAACGCTTTTAAGGACTTAGAAGCCCTTGGTTTTATGGACATATGTGATTGGGGTTGCAGTGCCCAGATATGTCTATAATAGTGGGGATATACCAAATTTGACTCATCCACCCAACCAAGTGGGGAATACCAATTGTTTATACATGATAGAAACAAGAAATATTACATCATCTATCCAAGAGGACTCATATCACTTCCTAGACTTTTACATGACTTGAGTAACAAATGGTATAAATATCTGAAGCCATAGCTGGACTCAGCAACCATCATGCCAACAATGCTGAAAGCACGTGAAGGCTAATGCTCCCCCTGAACCTGTGCTACCTGTGCATTGTTAACAGGTCAATGATCAAGGCATCTTTGTCAGTTAGATAAAATTAATGAACAAAGCATATAGACATTAATCATCTATATCAATCATAGCACCCATATCAGATCCTTCCCCACTATTTTTCTTGTCTGAAACACATATACAGTCCTTTACCCATAGAAACCCATGTGTGTACGCAACTATACTTCATGAAACACATGTATAATATCCCTTTTCTAAAAAAAGTTGGATTTAACGGCAAGATGATGCAGCAACTACTCCCAGCTTTTGTCTGAGATATTCAAATGTCTCTATGGGTAGTAGTTTTGTGAATATATGAGCAACCTGTTCTTTATAGGGAACATATTCCAATTTGACCTTTTGTTCAAGCACTTGTTCACGTAGAAAATGGTATTTGATGGGTATGTGCTTGGTCTTGGAGTGCATGACTAGATTCTTTGAAATATTGATGGCGCTTTTATTATCGCATAGAATGGAGATGGGTGGAGTTGATGTGATCTGAATGTCTTGCAAGGTTTGCATCATCCAAAGTAGTTTTGTGCGGCAAGATCCAGTAGCCACATATTCTAATTCAGTTATAGATAGCACAATTGAACTTTATTTCTTGTTGAACCAAGACACTAACCTGGAACTCGTATAGAATGCACCACCACTAGTGCTTTTTCTATCATCAACACTTCCTACCCAATCTGCATCTGTATATGCATGAAGAGTGAGATTTGTATCTCTAGGATACCATAAACCAAAGTTTTTTGTTCCTTGAAAATATTTGAAAATTCTTTTGACTGCCTGAAGGTGTGATTTATTTGGATTTTCTTGGAATCTTCCAACTATTCCTACTACATGCATGATGTCAAGTCGGGTACTTGTTAGATAAAGTAGACTGCCAATCATGGATCTGTAATTTGGTTGATGTACTGCTACTGATTCATCATTTGAGCTGAGAATACATCCTGTTACCATTTGGGTACATACAGGTTTAGATTCTTCCATGCCATACATTTTCAAGATCTATTTGAGATATTTAGTTTGTGAAAGAAAAATACCATCTTTCTTTTGTTGAACTTGTAGACCAAGAAAATAGGTAAGTTCACCAAGTAAGGACATTTCAAATTCTTGCTACATTACTGAAGCCAAATTCTAACTCATGGATTCTTCATTGCTACCAAAAATGATATCATCAACATAAACAACAATAATTAGCAATTTATCAGTGTGAATCTTTGTATATATATTGTTATCTATTGAACCTTTTGAAAATCCTTGTTGGTGTAGATATTTGTTAAGACAGTAATACCAGGCCCTTAGAGCCTGTTTCATACCATAGAGAGCCTTTTTGAGTCTGCATACAATTTTTGTATCATTTCCAAGAATGAATCCTTTTGGTTGTTCAATATAAACTTCTTATTCTAAATCTCCATTAAGGAAGGCATATTTTAAATCCATTTGGTATACCTTGAATTTCTAAAACCTATAAAGAGCAAGAAACATCCTTATGGCTTCAAGTCTAGCAACAGGTGCAAAAGTTTCTTCAAAATCTATACCTTCTTGTTGAGCATATCCCTTACAAACAAGTGTGGCCTTGTTTTTAACGACTTCTCCATTTTCATTCAACTTGTTTTTGAATATCCATTTAGTTCCTATAATATTTTTATCATGAGGTCTAGGAACTAATTCCCAAGTATTATTCTTTTCAATTTGCTCAAGTTCTTCATTCATGGCCTTGAACCAACATTCATATTTGCATGCTTCATTTACATTTTTAGGTTTGGTGGGGGATAGTAATGCTAGATAACTTGAGGTTTCTGTAATAGTTCTTCTTGTCTACACACCTGCCTCTTTCCCCTAAAATTTGAGTTTCTAGATAATTTTTCTGAACATACCTGGACGGAGTCTTTTCTTCTACCGTTATCTCTTCTTCTGGTGCTTCTTTGGTTTCTTCTTCAATATCATCGTGATTTGATGTGGGAAAATACTCCCCATATTCTTCATTGTCATAATCTTCTGTTTTTGTTTGTTTTGGATTTTTGCATGCTTCATCAACTACAACATCAATACTTTCAACAATTTTCCCAAGTATTTTATTATAACATTTATATCCTTTACTTCAAGAAGTGTAACGAAGAAGAATACCTTCATCTACTATGGGCTCAAACTTACCAAGTTTTTCATCAGTCCTTTTGATATAACATTTGCTTCCAAAAAATTTAAAGTATTTTACAGTAGGAGTCTTACCATACCAAAGTTCATGTGGAGTTTGAGTGTTATTTACCCGAACATTTTCTTGGTTGAGAATAGTTACGGCAGTGAGTGCAGCTTCACCCTAGAAGGTTGCAGGAGTTCCAGATTCATCTAGCATAGCTCAAGCCATTTGTTAAACAATTATCTTCATTCTGTCTACCACTCCATTTTGTTGAGGATTCCTTGCGGTGGAGAATTGCCTTTTTATTCCATGTTCTTCACAAAAGTCAAAGAATTCATCCGAGGTAAATTCCCCTCCTCGATCAGATCTGAGGCATTTGATTTTTCTATATGATTCATTTTCAACCAAATCTTTGAAGGCTTGGAAATTTTCAAATACTTCATATTTATGCTTTAGAAAACCTATCCAACACATTTTGGAAAAATCATCAATGAACAAAATAAAGTATTCTTCTCCATGAGATGACTTTTTCCTTAATGGTCCACATAAATTAGTATGAACAAGTTTAAGAGGCTTACTAGCTGACCCTTATTTTTCAATGAAGTGAGCTCTGGTTTTCTTATCGAATTGACATGGTTTACATATTGTATTTTCATGGATGATGATATCTAGAAGATCATGAACAACCTTGAATTTGCATGCTTTTCTTATTTTAGAAAAGCTTAGATGCCCCAATCTTCTATGCCACAACTAGTTTTCATCATTTTTTCTTAGATAACATTGTTTTTGTCCTCCCTTGAGTATGTATAAGTTGTTTGGAGTTCTTGTACCTTTGATCACGGTCTCCCCTGTATCAAGTTCACGAACAACACATCCATTTCATCGAAACACCACTTCATTTCCTTGATCACACATTTGACTGACACTCAACAAGGTATGATTTAAACCGTATACATACATAACATTTCTAGCTTTAACCTTTTCTTTCAAGAAAACAAATCCTTTACCTTTTATGATAGCATGAGTGTCGTTTCCAAATGAGACATTCTTTTCCTTGTCTAAGGCATTATATGAGTGAAGTTTTTCTTTGTCACATGTCATGTGTTTTGAGCATCCACTTTCGATGTACCACTGATTTTCTTATCCTTTTGCATACAATGCTATACCACATCTTTATGTTTGAGATTATTTCCTTCTCCATATCTTGGAATTTAAAGGAGTTTTCTCCTTTTGAGATGATTGCCAAAAAATTTTCCTGCATTCAGATTCTTCATGACCAAAGTTGTTACAGATTGAGCATTCTATTTCATTTTCAAGAAGAGAAAAGTTATTATAGGAACTTTTCTTGACCCCTGTTACATTCCTTTGATTTCGTGCTTCTCTAGTCATGATGGTTTTTTAAGTAACACATTGAGCAACATTGTGTCCAAAATTATGACGTGAAAAACATTGCCCATTAAAGAAGTTCCTGCGACTATCGAATCTATTGACCTGGTGATTATAGTTTCTATTAATATTCATCCTTGGAGAAAATTGAGTATGATTTACCTGATATTGGTTGTGGCTTCTATTCATCCTTGGAATAAATTGAGTCTGATTTACCTGGTGATCTGCTTTATGCCTTTACTAACGATTGTCATACTGTTCACTTTTCTTTGCTGCATCAAGGTAGCTTTTAGTAGAGGTTGATGGCTTCTGTGATTGAGATGCTTCTTCAGCATATCCAAGACCTGTCTTTATCAGAGAAGAATGCTGCACTTTGATAATTTCATCTAAGGTTCTGATCCTTTAGCAAATCTAAGATTGATATATTTCGTTTTCTCAAGATCCTTTCTTATACCCACAATTTCACATTCTAGTTTTTCATTGTGTTTTTATTTTTCAGAAAGTTGGTATGTCAAGGTATCGATAATCATATTCTTTTCTTATAAAGAGATTTTGAGTTTATAAATTTCTTCATGAAGGTCATCTTCTTCTAAAGCATCCCAAAAATTATCATCGTCATAATCCATTAGAAGTCTATAGTCATTACTATTTTCATCTTCATCACTATTTGATAAACCATCGCTATCTTCATGAGTATAGTAACTTCTTTTATTTACAACTTGTTTTATATTCCATTTCCCTTTTTCATATTTATGTTTATGAAGACATTTGGTAGCATAATGACCAACTCTACCACAGGCAAAGCATTTGAAGGGTAGCTTACCTCTAAAACTTCTGGAACCCCGTTGAAGATTTTTGACAAAGTTTACCTCATCTTCTTCTTCTGAAATATGTCTTGATTCTTTGTGTTCTTCCTTTCCTTTTATTGAAGCTTTAAATGTGGCTTCTCTCATATCTGATGGACCTCTTTTTCTCATCTCAAAGGTAGTTAAGATTCCGTGAAGCTGTGTCATAGTGATAGTCTACAGATCCTATTTTTCTTCTATGGTAGACACTTTTTATTCAAATTTAGAAAACAAGGATCTCAAAACTTTCTCAACTAAGGTAAATTCCTTTATATCTTCACCCAAATTCTTCATACAATTAACACCCTCATCTATAGATAAGAAGTAAATAGCTATACTTTCATCATTGTGCATCTTAAGAGTTTCATACTGAATTATGAGAGTTTGAAGTTTAGCACGTTTTACCTGAGAGTCTCCTTCATAGCTCAGAATGATTTTATCCCATATTTCTTTGGCTAATTTAAGCTGCATGAATTTGACAAACTCTGATTGTGACAAACTTCCCAATAAGGTATTAACAGCTCTGGCATTGGTTTCATATTGCTTTTTACCTACCGTATCTGTAGGAATTGTTGTTGGAAATGTATATCCTCCTTCCACAATTTCCCAAACATCCATTCCAAGTTATTGTAGATAGGTCGTGGTTCTTATTTTCCAATAAACAAATTTACTCCCATTAAATATTGGTGGTCTGATGGATCCCACGCTTTCTTGATTGCTCATGATGATGGATCTCCCTTCAAGCGATCAAGCTTCTTCTAAAGGACCTGCTCTGATACTAATTATTGGAAATAATATTGAGGGGGTGAATTAGTATTATCAGATCAATAATTTAATTTCCCAAACAGATTTATATACGCTACTTTAGCTAAGTGAACTAGCGTGTACACATAACTGTACTTAAAGAAACCAGAGTATATGCAGAAAATTTTTAATTTAGACAGTTTATCATGTATTGAACTTTAACCAGTATATCAAAGATTTAGACAGTGCAGTAAAAGCATAATAAAGCATCACACATAAGCAACACACGTGAACACTAAGATATAAGGTGGAAACCCAATGTGGGTAAAAACCACCTGTTGCTATCATCTTTGTCTTCTTTTAATAATAAGAAAATATATTTACAATATTGTACTGGTGTAGACTCATACCAGTACATAGGAACCCACATGCAGAAGGCTACAACCTTCTCTCGTTCTCTAGCTACTACTGGAAGGGAGCTACAACCCCCTAGCTCTTATAATAGCCAATATGTTGACTAGTACATAGGTGCCAGCCTACAAAAAACTCCACTCTTCTACCAGGGACCACATTTCATCAATTTCAGACTAGATACTCTTGGAACACAACACCACAATCTGAAGGCCATGTTTCTTTCAATTTTCATACTGGACCCATCAACAACATCATAATTGCAATACAATCATCAAGTACATATACATCAACCAATCACTTAAACTCAATCACCATAACTTGAACCGGATCATTCAGAACACTGTCACCAGAATACAGTCACCAGAACCTAAAGCAGAACCCAGAACTCTGTAACAGCAAAGAGAAACAACTGGAAAATACTTCATAAGGTATACGCTACTTCCATGTGTCTAACCAACGTGTATACATGCTTTTATCAAAGCCAACCAGCGTAAACATCTGTATATATTAATTCATAATTTTGTAGCTATTCCAGACTTCAGTTATACCTAGATCATAACATTTACAGAATAACACGTGTCAGTATTTAGATCTAGACTATGCATGATCAAACCATGTAATGATATTTCATTTCAAGCCTTAAGATCTTGATCCATCATTAGATATTATCCCTCATCAACCGCTAAGGTTCATCCTTGGTTTAGATCAAGCAAAGCACCATAAGCCAATAACCTGCATACTAGATCTCACACTTCATCAGATATTCGATACTTGCGCACCTTGGCCTAATCATCTTCTCCTCCTTATATAGTTTTAGTCCTTTCCCAATACCATCAATCAAAACCACTTAGGACCAATACCTTGGACCAAATACCTAGAGTCAATACCTCAGACCAAATACCTTAGACTAATACCATGGATCAAAATACCTTGGACCAAATACCTCAGACCAAAAACTTAGTTTTCCAACATATACACACTTTTCCTTCCGTGAAAGTGCATGTGCACGTATACGCTACTTGTGTTCATTGAACCTGTGTGTATACGCAGATTGGTCAAGGTGAACCTGCATATACCTCTCTTTCTTCATTCTCTGTAGTCTTATCTGTAATTCTTTGTTGTTGACATGTTGCACCGTGATCTTTCATTTGAGTGAGTTGCCATCAAGGACAAAACCTGTATCATAATGCCAACAACCTTTCTGATTGAAATTCCTTCTTTCTCCATATCTTAGAATTCGATGATGTTTTCTCCTTTTGAAGCGTTGGCCGAAATTTGCTCCTACATTCAGATTCTTCATGACCAAAGTTATTACAAAATGAACATTCAATTTCATCTTCAGGAGGAGAAAAGTTATTATAGGAACTTTTCTTGATTCCTATTACGCTCCTTTGATTTTATGCTTCTCTAGTCATGATGGTTTTGTAAGAAACACATTGAGCAGCCTTATGCCCAAAGTTATTGCATGAAAAAACATTGTCCATTAAAGAAGTTTTTCGATCATAGAATCTTTTTGCATTGTTTAACTGTTGGTTGATGCTTCTATTGATCTTTATCCTTGGAGTAAATTGAGCATGATTTACCTGATGAGTACTTGTAGGCTTTTGCTAACAATCGACATACTGTTCAACGGTATTTGTTGCATCAATATAGCTTATGGTGGAGGCTGACGACTTTTGTTATTGGGATGATTCTTCAGTATATCCAATACCTGTCTTTATAAGAGGATAAAATTGAACTTTGATGATTTCATTTAAAGTTTCTGACCCTTTAGCAAATCTAAGATTAAGATATTTTGTCTTCTCAAGTTCTTTTCTTAGACCCACAATTTCACATTCTAGTTTTTCATTGTGCTTTTCTCTTTCAGTGAGTTGATGTGTCAATGTGTCTATCATCATATTCTTTTCTTCTAAACAGATTTCAAGTTTTGTGATTTCTTCAAGAAAGTCTTTCTCTTCTAAGGCATCCAAAAAATCATCATTGCCATAATCCATGAGTAGTTTATAGTCTTGTTCAATTTCATCTTCATCACTATTAGATAAACCATCACTATCTTCATGGGTATAGTAACTTATTCTATTAACAACATGTTTTCTATTTCCTTTTTCACATTCCTTTCCCTTTTCATATTTATCATTATGAGGACATTTGGTAGCATAATGGCCGACTCTACCACAAGCAAAGCATTTGAATGGTAGCTTACCTCTAAATATTCTGAAACCCTATTGAAGTTTCTTGACAAAGATTGCCTCATCTTCTTCTTCTTAAATATATCTTGATTCATTGTGCTCTTCCTTTTATTTTCCACTTGTTGAAGATTTGAAAGTGGCTTCTCTCATATCTGATGGACCTCCTTTCCTCATTTCAAAGGCAGTTAGAATTCCATGAATTTGAACCATAGTAATAGATTGAAGATCCTACTTTTCTTCTATGGTAGACACTTTTGACTCAAATTTAGAAGACAAAGATCTAAAAATTCTCTACTAAAGTAGCCTCCTTTATCTCTTCACCCAGATTCTTCATACAATTAACAATCTCATCTACATGTAAAAAGTAACTAGCAATACTTTCATCACTATGCATATTAAGAGTTTCACACTGAATTGTGAGAGTTTTAAGCTTAGCATGTTTTATCTCAGAGTCCCATTCATAGATCTGAATGATTTTGTCCCATATCTCTTTGGTTGTCTTGAACTGCATGACTTTGACGTATTCTAATTCTAACAGACTTCCCAATAAATTATTGACTTCTTTGGCATTAGTTTCGTATAGCTTCTTACTTGCTATATCTATAGGTATTGTTGTTGGAAATTGATATCCTCCTTCCACAATTTCCTAAAAATCAACTCCAAGTGATTGAAGATAAGCTCTGGTTCTTATTTTCCAATATACTAAATTGTTCCCATTTAATATTAGTGGTCTTATAGATCCCATGCCTTCATGATTGTTCATATTGAAAGATCTCCCTTCAAATGATCAAGCTTCTTCTAAAGGACCTGCTCCGATACCAATTGTTGGAAATAATACTGAGAGGGGGGTGAATCAATATTTGCAATTCAATAACTTTTCAATTCCCAAACATATTTATATATGCTACTTCAATGAAGTGAACTTGTGTGTGTACTGTGATTAAGGAAACCAGTGTATACCCAGAGAACTTATGATTTAATCAGTTTATCATGTGTTGATCTTTAATCAGTGCATCAATATCTTATTATACAGTTACTATGTGCAGTAATAACATAATAAACCATCACACATAAACAACACACATGAACACCAAGATTTAAGGTGGAAATCCAATGTGGGAGAAAAACCACATGTTGTTGTCTTTGTCTTCTTTGAATATAAAGAAAATTTGTTTACAATCTTGTACTGGTGCAAACTCATACCAGTACGCAGGCACCCACATGCAGAAGGCTACAACCTTCTTTCATTTTCAAGCTTCTACTGGAAGGGAGCTACAACTGCCTAGCTCTTGCACTAGCCGATGTGTTTACTAGTATGTAGGCGTCAGCCTACAGAAGGCTGCAACCTTCTCTCTTCCTCCAGGGACCAAGTTTCATGAATTTTCAGATTGGATGCTCCTGATTCACAACAATACAATATGAAGGCCTCATTTCATCAAATTTTCATACTGGACCCATCAGAAACTCTAAAACTCAAACTGCATCAACCAATAATCAGTTAATTTGAACAATCAGATCATTGTAACCAAAACACTGTGTTGAACCCATAAACATGCATCATCATTCACAACCAGCTGCAACCTCAAAAAACATACATCATAATGCATATGCTACTTTATTGAATCCAACCTGTGTGTATATGCTACTTCCTTTTACAAAACCTGTGTATACCTTTAGAACTATTGAATCATAACAACTTTTGAATCATATTTGTACCAAATAATATTCTAAACATCTACTGTCAAGTTGCAAAGATATAGATAGTCAGCATCAAAGATAACCCTTCTCACTTAATCAATCAATTAGTCAGACACAAACTCCTTATGAATTTAGTTTTACATTCAGATCTAAGAAGACTTCATTGATAAATAGTATTAAAATAGTAGCAGTGATCAGATAGATCATTCGTTTCTGAACAATAGGATTTTCCTTTGCATACGCTACTTGGAAGAGTCAAACTTGCGTGTACATCCACCTTTACCAAGGTGAACTAGCGTATAGATTTGCAAATGTTAACTCATAACTTCACTGCTATTCTAGAATTTAGACATACCCAGATCATGACATTTAAAGAATAAAACATGTGTAAGCAATCATATCTAGCCCAACCAATATCATATCATTCAATGATAAGTCATTTCAGGTCTCATGATCCTGATCCAACATTGAATTCAAGGTGTACAAAATATTTTAGATTATATCATAATCATAGTCCCTGCAACATCAAATATACTTCAAATAGAAGTATTCTTGAGAAACCCTTTCACTTGCACACTTGACCCTTTGATCTTCTCCTCCTTATATAGTTTTGGCCTTCCTCAATACCTCGGACCAAAACCACACTTAGGACCTGTGGTAGTCTTGGACAGGCAAATATTCATGACTCTGCTCAGTATTGTGGGCTAATACCATGGTATTGACCCTTGGTATCCTTTACTCTTGAATTTCCATGATTTTCCAACCCATACATGCTTTTCTTCTTGTGAAAGTGTGTGCATACATATACGCTCTTTTTTGTATGTGAACCTGCTTGTATATGCTATTTTTACAAGGTGAACTTGTGTATACATTGTAAACTATCTGAAAACATCAGTTTCCTTCAATTTCTTGATTTTGATGAGTAGACCTTTATTCCAACTTCCTGTTCTTCTATACCAATGCCCCATTACCTCTGAATTGACCTGTTACAATGTGAGTTTCCTTTTATCAAATATGAGCAGACCTGTGAGTGGGATGCCATCAAGCACAACACCTATATCATAATTCCAACACACACATGTTTAATAACCATAAAATAATGTATATATTAGCCATTTCCTAAATTTTAGGCATTATTACTCTAGCATGCATATTCTAGGGCTTATAACATAATCATAATCCTATAACTTGCACAATTTCCTATAGGTATAAAACTATAATATCAATCAATCTTGTAGGTTCACAAAACAAGTGTGTTCCTACATCCAATCCTTCTATTTATAATTAACATGAATACTTAACACCTATAAGATTCATATATACATCACTACAAAATTATTTTTATGTAAATACCTATTTTTATATTAGCATTTCAAGTACAAGAAACTACATTGTGTTTTTTACAAAGGCTTTTTAACTAAAACAAACCAACAATTTTTTTTCTTAAAGGACATAAAATTTATTTTATCATCCATAGCAAACATTCATGGGTTATATAGGTTAGACTTTTATGTTTACATGTTTAAACCTTCACTAAACCTATAACATAATTGTACATATGTTCCATACCAGGCTATAACATGGTTTTACATGTGTTATCTGCAATCTTGATAGCATAATTTTCTACCTTTTAATTTATCAATCATGCTTGCATAGTTATATAAAAATAATTCTTCAAATTAAGAAAATGAAAGAATGAAACTCATACTAAAACTTGCTACAAACTAACATCAATCTGGCATAAGAGAACATAGTATAAAACAAAGCATTATCTTCATTTACAACTTAGTAAAATATTTTTCATGCAATTTTTTTACATCTAATTAAAATTTATACTCTCATGGTAATATTGACAATTAATATAGTATGGAATATCTAAAACTAAGTAAAATATGTCCATGTGAAAATACAAAGGTCTTTAAAACAACAATATATTATGAGTAAATAGGTTGGGGTATTATAATACCAATCACGTAGTTAATAGAAGTGACACTCTCATGAGGATTTATTACATGTTGACAATAGAAAGAGTACAAAAGTAGAATATAGACTTACCTAGATGTATGTGTATGTTGATATTTATTTTCACATCTCTTATACCAAAAGATCATCTTATAACCTCGGTCATTGAATTAATAGATCCAATCAAAAATTAACCAAAAGCATTAGCGCACTGCAAAACTTGTGGATATGGGACAAAAGGAAATTAGCTAATAATCACGTTTTTTTTAATGCATATTTCCACAATTGTGAGTCATAATGTAGAAGCAGTTTCCAGAAAACTATGTTAGGAAGAGTTGAGATGTCCAACGATTTGGGTGAACACTTCACCCATCAATAAGGACAAGAGGAAAAAAACATGGGGGAAGAAGAGGAGAGGCCAAGCCTAAGAAAAGTGTTGGGAAAGAGATGTTGGATAAAAATATTAAATTAAACTAGGAAAGACTAAATGATGGGAATTTAATAATTGATAATACTAACCATCATTAGAATTTGAAATATTTAGAAAATTATTGTTAGGAGAATTATTAAAAATAAGTAATAATATTTTTTAAAACAAATGATTAAGGATTATATTAAATTTATACCTACTCGGAATTCATTACAATTCATCAGTTTTAGAGGATCCTTCACTCAGGAGCTAACTATCAGGAGGGAAAAAAAACAAAACAAAAACTACTAACAAGAAAGACTATAGTATTGGATATGGATATAATATATATATACTAATTATATATATATATATAATATATATAACTATATAATTAAGACAACAAAAGTGTTAAATTTATAATAGGTTTGATTTGAGAAGAAAGTGCATAGGTTCCTCTGAAGTCTTGTTCTAATCGAGTTGTAAGTTAGTAATATTATTTCTTAATATTTTTAAGAAGAGCATTGTAAAGAAAACTATTAATAATAACTATTATAAGTTAAAAACAAAAACTACTAACAAGAAAGACATTGGACCTACATATATATATTCGATATAATTGAGACAACAAAAGTGCAAATTTATAGTAGGTTTCAATTCGAGAAGAAGGAAGATAGGTTCCTCTGAAGTCTTGTTCTAATCAACTTGCAAGTTAGTAATATTATTAGTTAAAAATTTTAAGAAGAGCATTGTAAATAAAACTATTTATATTTATTATTATAAGTAATATCATTATATTATAATATTATAAAGTATAATATAATGATAATATATATCAAGAATTATAATTATTCATAGAACATTTAAATAAATCTAAAGAGTAAAATAATAATATCATACTATAAATAAATAATAATAATAATAATCATCACATTATTAATTATTTATATTTATAAAAATTATTATAATGTAAAAAATAGAATGTTCAAATAATAAGTATTATTCACATATAAAACAATTATTTTTGGAATATCCATATGCATGAAGGGCATTTAATTCATACTTAACCGTGATGGTATTAGGGCCATAATCCAAATAGAGAGAGCTACACACATTTATAATAGATTCATTTTACATTAAAATTGGTAAATATAGAATAGTTTATCAGAATTCACATTGGGATGAAAAAGTGAAAAAGGTAGTCAAAAAACACCTTTCAATCAAAGGTCACAAAGAACATACATGAGATTATCTCATATGTATTATTGCAGTTTCAAGAGCAATATCTAGTAGCAATGCACCTAATTCTTGCATCATTACCATAATTTACTAAAAACAATGGAATAAAATGAAATCATTATTAGCTCGACCAAATAGTTTATACAGTCTATGTAGCGTAATTTCAACGTAACCACTTATAAAACCATGCTTGCATCATTATATAACATCATTATGTCATATTAACTTAACGAAAGGATGAATCTCATACTAAAACTTTGTAAAAAGTAATATCATTCATGTACAGAGAAAATAGGTGTTGTACGAGGATACATACCCTAGGGTGGGGGGTACAGTCCCCACGCTTCTTGTGCTTGCAATACAAGGGAGAGGTGCACCCCCCCTAAAAATGGGTTAGGTGTTCTGCATAAACGTTTCCCAAAAACAATAATTAATGATTGGGGGAGCCTAATATTCAACCCTAGAACCCTATAATTCTATGTAATTAATGGTAATGTTAAATTCCTAAAGTAAAAGTTCATTTTCATACTTTTCTTAATTTTTTAACATTACCATTAATTGTTTCAAGATGTTTGAGAGTGGTTCCAACCTCATTGGATTTAATATGGAGAAAATATCATTTTAGTCCCCCCTCAAAATATAGCAGACTTAATAATTTTCAGGATTTCAAGTTTGGGGGGATTACAACATTTCCATGGGATTTTATCATGTATGAGAGTATGGAATCAATATTTAATCAAGAGCACCAAGCCCTCTGTGTACCTCAATGTTGGTGGCATTTATTATTGAATTCCTCTATCATGACCCTAGTCAAATTGTACCTATCACTCAAACAAAATATAATTCCTATTCTGACATTGTTATATCTATAATATATTATATATATAACTTACTAAATTAGATTATAGATATTTAATAGTAGTATATATAATATATTTATATGCTACTAATATATATATATATAATATATTATTATATTATATATTATACACCTTCGAATTCAATCCTCATAGTAATCAATGAAATAGAAATAGTAAAATATTGTGTACCTTGATGTAATTCCTTATTCATTATTCTAGAATCTTACTAATGTTAAGAAAAATAGTATATATCGAATTCTCAATACTAGAATAGTAAATTGAAATTATTTAAATTCAAAAACGATAAAAGTGTCAAGTCAAAGACTCAATCTAAGGTCATTTATATCTAGATTCAGTACTCAAAAGTTAAAACTAAAAATGAATAATGGAAAATGAACCTATGTTATCAGAACTAGGCTAGTCATCAAATTGATCGACCCCAAAAATGCAAGAAAAAAAGGTATAAAAAGATTGTTCGAACAAAAAATACACAAATATTTAAATTTGACAAAAATATGTAAATATTTATGTGCATCCATATGAATTGAAACAATTATACACAAATATGAAAAATTTCTCATAGATATAGCAAGTATGGTTGCATATAACCAAAAAATAACAAAATGCAATAGAGCTCTACAAAACCCTAACTATTTTTTTGGAAAACCATAACTAAGCACATCTCAATTTTCTCTCTCACCACCCTTTCCATGGCAAGTTCCAATGGAGGGAATAATGATCTCTCCTACAATCAATTTTTTTAGGGGAACAACCTTGATCGTTTTCCATGGTGGTAAACTTGAAAAATAATACTGCAATACTAGAATGAGAAAAGCAAGCAAGTATTCAGAAAAATGTTTTGAAGGGATTTTAGAAACCAGGGAGTGTACTACATAAGGTGGATGTGGACCCTAAGTATGACATTCAATCAAATCAAATTGTAAATTATGTGCAGTACATGAAAGACCGTGTCCTTATTAGGAAATTCTTAAGAATTTTTCCAATGAAAATAGCCCTAACTTCTTGGGTCCTAAATAAATGGAAACCCAAGGGTTAGATTAAGCATGAGCTTAGAGCCAAAGGATTATTTGCATTAATCTTTGTTTGTTTAGAGGACTAGAATCGATTTTTAAAAAAATGGTCCATACTTTTCAATTCAATAGGGTTGTTTTTAGATTTTTGGACTCAGAGATTCATCCCAGATAAGGAAGATTACAAGGAAGCTCTAGTATGAATATGGATGTATTCACTCCTCCAGAAATTTTGGGATGAATAAACCCAAATGGGCATAGGCAATTCCCTGGGATAATTTGTAAAGGTGACAGAGGAAATGTGACAAGCTTGCTACATCTCATATGCATGCATTTACATGTATATGGATATATCAGAATGCGTTCCATAATCAGTTTATCTTTATTTCCAGGAAAAACTATGGAAGTAGCCACTTGATTATGATAATATACCCTTTCATTCCCATTGGTGCCATGAATATGGCCACTTATATATAAACTTCTTGATGGTTCCAACTAATGAAAATCTTGAAGAAACCCCACCCCAAAACAAGGATGGTTTCAATAAGGTAGAAAAGAAATGTTGAAATCAAAGGAGTTTTGCCATGTAGGGGAAAAACATAGAAAGTAAAATAGTAGGTTCCAACAAATTCAATACACTAATCACCTCTCTGGAAACATCTAACACACCACCAATGAAGTAAGATCTAGAGTTTGAATTGAGAGATGGGGAAGTCCCTTCGCAAGGCTCAAAATTGTGAGTGACAATTATAACCACAAATAGTGTTGTATCCATGGAAATAATTTAGCAGAAAAACCCCATTATGCTTAAGCAGCCTAACATGGAATCATCTTCCCAATCGGTGCTTCCTCTAGTATACCTCTATGCAATCCTAGATGGATTGGATCTAAGTTAGGATCAAATAGAAGAAATGGACCTAGATGCTCGTACCCTGATAGTCATAAAAAAATCCTGGCAAGGAATATATCCGTACATACTACTAGAAGACTATGTTCAACTTGTGGGTAAAGCTTATCTAAAGTACAAGAATAGAGTTGCAAAGGCCATCTCATGCAGCAATTGTAGTAGGTTAATTGGTGTGGATACACAACCTCTCAAGGATTTTAACAAGATGTTGCACATAATGTTGTCACTGATGACAATAAGTGTCATTGATGTCAAATGATACGTCCAAGGAGGTATCAATATCACTAATTATTCAAGGAAGTAGTATGGTAGCAGAATCTCTCACATAACCTCATCAATTAAAGTCAAATAGGTTTGGAGTTTATTAATTTTTTCACAAGGATGTGATGTTATAATGAATGTATGGATGGAATTATTAGATAACCTCATAGAGACCTTTCCAATGTTATATCATACTCTGAAAAAATCCTCCCATATTAGAAGTTATGGCCATTTGAATATCATCAATAGTTTGGGACCTAAGCTATGGGGCAAAAACCCAAAAGTCACCAAATTTATTAATGGTTGTGCATGTTGAGGGAAAATACTCCAATGTAAATGTAATGGATGGCTTCACGCATGTAAATTTGTGCACTTTTTAATAGAGTTAAGTAGTGTACAACCTTTGGAAATCTAACCATGATAAAAAAAAATAGAGATGCATGATGTTTAACCACTCATACCAAACCAATAAGTTTATGACATGTGGCATAGTTTAATTGATCAGAAGTGATGATGTAAGATCTAGTATCATGTTTACAAATGGAACATTCTAATTGGTCATAGGTGATGACATAAGATATAATCTTGTGATGACACATGGTGCAATCTGATTGGTTAGATGTGATGATGTAGGAACCAGTCTTGTGATGACACATGGCATAGTCTAAGTGGTCAAAAGTGATGAAATAATCAAGTGATGTGGCACCTCCAGGATCCAACATGTGGTAGGTACATATGGCAGTTTTTTATTGGTGAAATATCCAAAAATGGGTGACAAGTGGTAGCCCTTATAGGTTACCACATGGCATGATGACATCATGTTAACACCATCATGTAGATGACCAAGGACCCCTAGGATAGGGTCACACGGTAAAAAAAATGGTTTTGTGCCAAGTTCAAAGTCACATGGTTATGGCCACATCATCGGTGGGCTAAGACCTTGATTATATAGGATATATTGGTTTATGAATGATGATTATATTGAACTTGGTCAGCTCAAGGTCATCCCTTGAAGCATCAATTCAATGCAACGCTCATATATATATCTATGCCAAGAACTAAACAAACACAACAAGTTCATTCAATGAGACATTTGTGGTATTATCCAAGGTTTTGTTATGTTATGGTATGTTTAATATGTTTGAGGGTTTGATCCTTTGGAAGGTTATTCCTAATGAGTATATTTAGTGTTTGGTCTTCAATTCCTACAAAGGGTCATCACAAATTTTTGTTTCAGGCTATAGGACTTTGGATATATAGAAGTTCCTCTCATACACACTTCAACTCAAAATCCAGGTTAGTTTCTTATATGTATGGCTTGTGCAGCATAGGTTGAGGGTTCAAATCTAGTGAGACTCATTCAAAAACAAATTAGGGTTTTTTTCGCATGCAAGATTTAACCATTCTATCAAATAGTTAGCCATTTTATAGATCTCATAAGTTGTTATTTTGTATAATGCACCCTAATTCTATAATTCTATAGAATTATTAATTGATGTGTAGATTTATATATCTCTATATGGTTTTGGAGTTTTTTGGGCTCATTTTAAGGTCAAATTGGATTCTGGAAGAAGCATGATAATCAAGGTTCAATGGTGAATAGTCCTAGAGGCATAAAAAATATTGATGATGTATTTTTTATGTTTTGAATCAATGTAACATGTTTTGGGATCTTATGAGAAGGTTGCAGTTGATGTTGGGTATATGGAAAAAATAGATTTCGAGAATGGTTTCATGTGACCATATTGATGAACCAATTGGAACAGAGTATGGATAGGGTATGGTAGACAACATTATAACAATAGTAGTATGATCAACTTGAATACTTATATTGATTGAAGAGTGGGTAGATCCAGTTTTAAATATTATGAGAATACGTCCACAAGAAGTTGAAGAAGGAGGTGGGTGCCTCCACTAAGGTTTGTGCCTCAATCACATTGAAGCCCACAATAAGTCAAAGCTTGCATTTAAATAAGGTTGGTACCTCAATCAGGTTGAAGTACAATAAGTTAAAGCTTGCATGTCACTGAGGTTAGTGCCTCAATTAAGTTGTAGCTTATAGTGAGTAGTTGTTTGCACATTTTTTAGCTTTGTTCCTCAATCAAATTGTAGGTTACTGCAATTATTTTTTTCATATCTTAGGGGTGGGTACCTCTAGTGGTTCGATGCCTACAAATATATGTAATGAATTGAAGAATAATAATAATAATAATAAGAAGAAGAAGAAGAAGAAGAAGAAGAAGAATTTGTGGTTTTCTCCCATAAGGGTTTCCACGTAAAATCTTGTGTCCTCTTGTGTTGATGTGATGGCTTCTTGATGTATTTTTGATGTGATGATGCTTTCTTGATTCATTTTTCTATTTATTGATATTCTGCAAATAGTTATGATACATTATTATATAATTGTTCATTGATAAAATGTTGTGAAATGATAAAATTGTTTCCACTCTAATTCACCACCCTCTTAGTGCAATATTTGTTCTAACAAGTGGTCTCAAAGAAGGTGTCTTTAGGAAGTGTTAATTACTGGAAGATTGATTTCAGTAAAACATGGAAATGATCATAGTAGTAGGAAATCTTCCCGTGTTTGATGGATTTAAATTTTCTTTTTGGAAGATAAGTGCATACATATCTCATTTCGAAGGGAGATGATATTTTGGAAATTGTAGAAACTTAGTCTAAAGTTCATGATAATCCAATAAATACAGCTAGTAAGGCACTCTTATATCCAATGCACAAGCCAAGCATTATATTCTCAGTGGTTTATCAAATTTAGAATATGTCAAAGTAATGTAGTGTAAGTTAGTTCATCATATATGGAACAAGCTTAAAATTTATTATGAAAGGGACATGAAGGTAAAAGAAGTTAGACTACAATCCCTCAAGGCATAATTTGAAGGTTTGCATATGGAAGAAGATGAGGATATTGCTTGATATTTTCTTCGAGTAGATAATGTCATAAACTCCATTGCAAGTCTCAGTGAAGAAGTTAAGGATAGTATTGTCGTTCGAAAAGTATTGAGATCTCTTCCATCAATATTCAATCCCGATGTATCATCCATTAAAGAACTGAAGAATCTAGATAAAATTATTATGGTTTTGCTGCATGGAACTCTTTCATCATATGAGTTAAGGATAAATGAGGAAAAATTAGGAATCAAGAAAGCAACATTCAAAGTAGCCAAAGAAGGGAAAAAACATAAAAATTAGCTAGACTATAATTTTGATGAAGAAGAATCCAAGTTTGTCTAGAAGTTGAAAAGAGGAACTAGAAATTTCAAAGGTAAGCTTCATTTCAAGTGTTTTAAATGTTGAATAAGAGGTCATTATGCTTCCAAATGTCCTTATTCAAAAAACAATACTAGTGATGATGGACCCAAATTTAAGTCCAAAAACCAAAAGAAGAAGTGAGGTGACAATAAGAACAATTTCTTCTCAAAATAAGAAAGGTACTAGGAAAGAAATGAAATTGTTACCAACGATGAAAGAGGTGAAACAATGTTCAATAGGAAAGAAATGAAATTGTTACCAATGATGAAAGAGGTGAAATAGTGTTCAACTTTGAAACAGATGAACCTAAAGTAGATCTAGATTATGAAGGAGAACTTAAAAGTGCCTTGAAAGAAATAAAACCTAATAACATTTCCCTATTTATCAAATAGTAAGGTCCATAAGTTTTCCACACACTTTTGTATCCTGATGATGAACCATTGTTGTGGATTTGAAATGTCAATCTTCAAATCAACATGAATGGGATGGATCCAGAAAATCTATTACAACCACCTAAAAATCCTAGAAATCTTAAATCTTAAATTCTCACCCTACACGAAAGGGATAAAATGAGAGAAATTCACTCTTTAGAATGAATTAGATTACTTATAATGAAAAGGAAAACTAATCTTACCATGCTTAAACTCTATAGAGATTCGTTAATCATTTCTACAATCGCCAAAATTAATCACTCTCTAAAAAATTATAAAAATAAAGACATTTTTACAAAAGTTGGCTTAGCTCTTTTATGTAGTGACATTAAAAAGGCTAGATCTAAACTTGATTTGTTGTCTCCTAAAGGATTTCATCTTCACATAACATTAGCCAACCAAATCGATCTAATGTTATGGCAGAAAATTGATGTCGCGTCAGCTTTAAAAGCTCTCAGAACTAAAGAATTATCTTGCAAAAACAAGCTCTAAAATTTTCTCAAATTTTTCATTTAAACAAAGGGTGTCCCCTCTCTTTGAACGTCATACTTAATATTCCCACTGATCTGATCCATAATGATACACCTGAAAATACAACATTTTTGCTACTTAACCAACCATCAAGACAGGCAAGTGTAATAGGTACACCAATCACTAGTGAAAATGAAATAGCAATTAATGCAAACACAGCTAATTTGAAAGCAAGTTATTGGTTGTGATCTTACAAGATCCCAATAGATTTGAATAGATTATACTATCTGATCCCCAATTTTCAATTCTGATCAAATGCACTATGAAAGGATTTGACCATAAAATTAATCGAGCTTTTACAAACTTTTTTCAATTTGATATTTGAGTATGAGAGAGGGAAATTCGTTTCTTTTTTTCCAATAACCCTACATCTAACTATTTTTCAATCAAACTCTAGAATCCTTCCTACCTAAAAATCTTATTTAAATTCAATCATAAACCTAAATTCGCTCTCAAACAATTCAACAAAACTATAAGTTACTAATAACTCCAATTTGGAACTAAATAAAGACCTTACAAATAATGTATCTACTGTAATCAATAAAAATAATGGTATCATTAATATTTATATTCACACATCATGAATGCAGACTATGTCAAAATATGAAGATAATAATAAAATTGATAAATTAAACAAGTGTCTTTCAACCTCAGCGCAATACTCAAAGTCGACTATTATTCCACATAACACTTTTCACACATTTCACCTTGGAACTCAAATTAGTTCTACAGGAATTTACCAAACATCGAATGCAATATCCCATTCGATTAACTCGCATCATCCATCCTCAGTGCAAACTACATCTAAGTCTAAATGTAATAATAAAATTCCTCACATTATTTGACCCTTATCACTCATTCAAATTTTTAAATTACTAATTAATTTCAATATATTAAGAATACATTAATACAATAATTCTTTGATATATAAAATAAATATATTATTAATCATAATAATATAAACATATACATTAATTCATCTATGTAAAAGCATTTTAATTATTTAATTCATTTGAATTTTAATAAATACATAATATGTTCTGAATAATTTTATTGTTGGCCATTTTTTCACTAAACCCTAATAACATTTCCCAGTTTATAACATACAAAGTTTGATTAGTTTTCCACACATTTTTATATGTTGATGATGAACCAAGGTTGTGGGTTTGAAATGTCGATCTTCAAATCAACATGAATGGAATGGATCCTGAAAATCTATTACAACCAGCTAACAAACCTAGAAATCTTAAATCTGAGACTATCAGCCTACATGGAAAGGATAAAATGAGAGAAATTTTATCTTTATAAAAAATTAGATTACTTATAATGAAAAGGAAAGCTAATCTCACCTTCCTCAAACATTGCAATGATTCATCCATCATTCCTACATTTGCCAAAAATACTCACTCTCTAAAAAATATAAAAATAAGCACATTTTTACAAAAGCTAGCTTAGCTCTCTTACATAGTGAAATTAAAAAGTCTAGATATGAACTTGATTTACTGTATTGGAAAGGATTTCATCTTCACATAACATCAACCACCAAATCGATCCAATGTTATGGCGAAAAATTGATGTTGCCTCAACTCTAAAAGCACTAAGAACTGAAGAATTATGCTACAAAAAAACAAGCTAGAAAATTTTCTAACATTTGCATTTAAACAAAATGTTTCCTCTCCCTTCAAACATTGTACCCAATACTCCCATCAATAACACCATGTCTAACTATTTTTCTCCATAAAACTGTTGGAAGTACTACACACCTACATGCGGACTCTTAGTTAGAGCATGGGACTACATGCAAGATTCCTTCTGCATGATTTACTCCTTGATTTGCTCCTTCTTTAACTCCACAACTGGTTAGTTCTTTTGCATGATTTACTCCCTAATTTTCTCCTTCTTTAACTCCGCAACTAGTTAGTTCTTCTACATGATTTACTCCCTAATTTTCTCCTTCTTTCACTCCACAACTGGCTAGTTCTTTTCGGAACTTGTTGTAGGTATTGAGTCTTCTCATTGATCACCACTATGGTGCATTACCTTGGGATCTTCACCCAGTAATGCTATATCATGAGCATTATAACCTATTTTCTAATGAATCATTCTTTTGTTTCTTTCGATTTTCTTTTAGTGTTTTTGCTCTGCAAAGTTGTGCGTTCAACCTTTACTAGCTAGATTCATCTTTGCAGGTTTTCTAACATATTTACATGGTATCAGAACCCATAGGTTGCTAGATAAAAGGTGCACTAGTACTTTATTTTGCAGGTATTATAGCTTGGAGATCGAAGATCGACAGAAAAATGGAGTTTCCCAAAGCATCGATCCTAACACTGTACAACTATCACGAATGGAAGGACCAAATGGCTCGATACCTTCATAAAAAAGGGTTGTACAGGATTACCATGGCTAAAGAAGTGGAACCGACTTCAGCCATAGAGAAATCCAAGTACTTCATTTCATGGATGAGGCCCACGAATCCATATGCATGTGCATCTCCCCAGAGTTGCAATTTCATATATTTGCTTGCAATACTCCCAATGAGATTTGGAAAAAGGTTGAAGAACTCTACGGGAAATAGGATGAGATGAAAGGACATCTACTCGAAGTGGAGTTTCTGTCATTGGACCCATGGAACTATGACAGAATTCAAGACTTCTTCACCAAATATAATGATCTATTGTTGCAACTCAAGGGTTGTGAAATTGACAAATCCAAGGAGGAGAGTCGCCAAGTTCTCTCTATTATGTCAAAGCTCAGACCATAATACTCTGTCTTTGTGTCTACATTTCATTCAGTAAGGCTCGCAATAGGTAAATCCAACACTATGCCTTCTCTCAAAGAGTTCATGGAGTCCCTTACTTTTGAGCAAGATAAACTCATTGGCATGGGGAAAATCAAACCTCCAAAAGCGCATGCACTTGTTGTGCATGATCGTAGCCACAATAAAAATCACAAATATAATTCGAATCAGAAAAATCAGCAACAAAAAGACAAGAGAAAAGTGCATTCTCATCCAAAGAAGGAAGGGTACACCAAGCCCTTCAATGACTCCTCTGGCTCGAGAAATGCGAAAGGGAAGAAAGGAAACAAATGCACCTACTGTCAAAGAGGATTCCATCCAGAATCCTCTTGCATGAAGACACAAATTGACCAAATGGCAGAAATCCTTTAGAAGAAAAACCTTGGGGACCACATCCCTCAGGGCACCAAGAAGAAAACTGAGGATCTGCCGCATGGGAAAGGTAACAATTTTCATGCTTTAGTTGCAATTAATTCTTCCCCTACTACATGGATTATAGATTTTGGTGCATTACATCATATGTCGGCTGCAAAGGAAGTCTATTCCTCTTTGGATGCATGCAAAGGACCTCCCATCCTCATGGGAGATGACTCACCTATTGAGGTCACTGGAAAAGGTAGAGTGGAACTTTTACACGGAAGCTTTGAAATTATGCTTCATGTTCCAAAACTTTTGGTAAACCTACTTTCAGTTTATTAGATCACTAATTCTGACACCAGAAAGAGAGTGGAATTCACTCCAGATGCAGTGAACATATATGACCTACATAGCAACTCCAAAATTGCAACCGGTAAGGTAAACAATGGAGCCAGAATGCATACATTTTCTGAATTTATTGAATCTGAATCCTCCTTATTTCTCACACATGCTGATGATAGTAGTATGCTTTGGCATGAGAGGTTTGGTCACTTAAATTATAGGTATATGCAACATCTAAGCAAGCATGAGAAGGTGGAAGGCTTGCCAAATATTAGTTTCTCCAAAGGAGTTTGTGAAGGGTGTGTCCTTGGCAAACATCCTAGAGAAAAGTTTGACACTAGCAAGACTCATAGAGCATCATGTCCTTTAGATCTGATCCATAGTAATCCGATGGGGCCTTTTCTTCATCCTTCCATCAACAAAGCAAGGTATGTGCTTACATTTATTGATTATTTCTCATGGTATACTTGGGTGTATCTTCTCAGGAATAAATCTAAAGCTTTTGCGCACTTTGAAGATTTCAAAGAACTAGTTGAGACACAGTCAGAGAGAAATATCAAAGCTCTCTGCACAGACAATGGGGGGGAATATGTTAACAAAGCATTTCAGAAACTTTTCCTTCATGTCGGCATACAATTGCAGTACATAATTCCATACACTCCACAGCAGAACGGAGTTGCTGAGAGAAAGAACCGATCTCTCAAAGAGATCTCTTCTTGCATGTTGTATGCTAAGTCACTACCTCATAAGCTATGGGCCAAAGCACTTAATTGTGCTAACTACATCTAGAATAGATCTCTTCATAGGTCTATCAAGGATCAGACCCCCTTTGAGGCTTGGAGCAGCACTAAACCGGAGGTCACCCATTTCCGTGTTTTCGGCTCCCAAGCATGGGCCAGGATCCCCTCTGAAAAGAGGAAATCTCTTGATCCACAGAGCATTGAGTGCATCTTTGTTGGATACCCTGATGGTGTGAAGGGATACCAACTCCTGATTTCCTCTATAGACAAGCTCATCATTGAGTGAAGTGCGAAATTTGAGGAAAGTATCTCGCATGCACCTCAATCACCACATGCAGACACCTTTTATCTACCTCATGTCTGAGATTATGACTCAGTACACTCAGATGCAGATATAGAGCATGCAGATGCTGAGGTAGAGCATGCAGATCCAGAGATAGAGTCTTCAGATACAAATCTAGTGCATGCATATGATGATCCACATCCAAGCTCAGATCAGGCTTCCAGCAGTGAATCAAATTCCCCTATCATAAATCAAAGTACAAGGAGCTTGTGTGAGATATATGCACAAGACTACCCAGCTACTAGAAATGGTCTTGTGGGGGATAATTCTGATCTGCAGAGGACTAGCTTAGATTTTATTGAGCCTCCTTTTTCCCTCACTACCATTGAACCATCGCCATCCTGGCATTGTCATTTGGTTCAGTCTTCTGATCCATAGTCTTATGCTGAGGCTACTGGGCATCCATCTTGGGAGTCTGCCATGGAGGATGAGTATAACTCCCTCCTTGAGAACTAGACCTGGGATCTGGTCCCCCTTCCTTTAGGAAGGAAACTTGTCTGATGCAAATGGGTCTACAGGACCAAGAGTGTTGTAGATGGGAAAATCACCAGACAGAAAGCAAGGCTAGTAGCCAAAGGCTTCCAACAAGTGCATGGCATTGATTATGATGAGACCTTTGCTCCAGTAGAAAAGATGGATTCCATACGCCTTACACTTGCCATTGTGGCTGCCCAGGGATGGGAAGTACATCAAATGGATGTGAAGAATTCCTTTCTTCATGGAGACCTATCTGAGGAGATCTACATGGAGCAACCAAATGGTTTCATTCAGGATTCATCTTTGGTCTGCAGACTGAAGAAATCTCTCTATGGCCTTAAGCAGGCCTCAAGAGCTTGGTATGCGAAGATGGTTTCTTTTCTCTTATCACAAAACTTTGAAAGATGTAAGTCTGATCCGAACATTTACATTCTCAAGACACATGATTCTCTTCTTATCTTATTTTTGTATGTGGATGGTCTCCTAATCACCGGCAGCTCGACTTCAGCCATTGCTACAGTCAAGAGGGCCTTGCATGATAGGTTCTTGATGATGGACATGGGTCCATTACACTTCTTTCTTGGTCTTGAGATCAGCCAGGATGCCATAGGCATTAAACTCTCTCAGGCTAAATATGCACGAGATCTCCTCAAGAGATTTCACATGAATGACTGTAAGCCAGCACTGACTCCTTTTCTGTTTGGGGTCCACCTTGAGGATGGAGGTGACACTCCATTAGTTGACAGCACTCTCTACTGACAGCTAGTGGGGAGGTTATTGTACCTCACCCACTCCAAACCAAATCTCTCATATGCAGTAGGGGCAGTTTCCAGATACATGCAAGAGCCACATGAGCTACACTGGAATGATGCCAAGCACATCCTTCAATATGTTCAGGGCACCATCACCTTCGGGATTCACTATTCAGTAGGCACTACATTTAATCTCCTTGGCTTCACTGATTCTGATTGGGTGGGTGACAGTATTGATCACAAATCCACCTTCAGATATTCACTCAGTCTAGGGTCTGGCCCTATCTGTTGGTCGAGCAAGAAGCAGGCTGCTATTTCTCTCTCTTCAGCCCAGACCAAGTACAGAGGAGTAGTCAACATCACCATTGAGGCTCTATGGCTACAACACTTCCTCACTGAGTTGGGTGTCCAGTTCCACCAGCCCATTGTCATCTGGTGTGACAACCAAAGCACTCTCAAAATTTGCAAGGATCCAGTACAATGATAACGGACGAAGCACATAGAGATCCATATGCACTACATCATAGACTTAGTACATGATTGGGTCATTGATTTGTAGTTCTGTCCTTCAACAAAACAAACTGCAAACATCTTCACTATGACATTCACTAAGCAGAAGTTTCGCTCTCTGTGCGATCGTCTTGGAATGAAGGACACAGTTGCTTAGCAACTGTCTTTTCTTCCTCTTTTCTTTTGATTACATTGTATTTTGAGGGGGGGGGGGTTTCCCACGAGGTTTTCCCTCTTTCCTCAATTTTAGTACAAGTTGCATTGTATTTTGGGTGACCTTTGGCCTTAGTTACCAGGGCCCATTTTCTATTTTTCCCCATAGTGGTGTTCATGGGGGGTGTCGGAAGTACTACACACCTACATGTGGACTCTTAGTTAGAACATGGGACTACATGCAAGATTCCTTCTACATGATTTATTCCTTGATTTTCTCCTTCTTTAACTCCACAACTGGTTAGTTATTCTACATGATTTACTCCCTGATTTGCTCCTTCTTGAACTCCGCAACTGGTTAGTTCTTCTGCATGATTTACTCCCTGATTTGCTCCTTCTTTCACTCCGCAACTAGCTAGTTCTCTCTGGAACTTGTTGTAGGTGTTGAGTCTTCTCATTGATCACCATTATGGTGCATTACCTTGGGATCTTCACCCAGTAATGCTATATCATGAGCATTGTAACCTATTTTCTAATGAATCATTCTCTTGTTCTTTCGATTTTCTTTTAGTGTTTTTTCTCTGCAAAGCTGTGTGTTCAACCTTTACTAGCTAAATTCATCTACGCAAGTTTTCTAACACATTTACAAAAACTCTAGAACCTTTCCTGCCCAAAACTCTTATTTAAATTCAATCATAAACTTGAATTTGCTCTCAAACAATTAAACAAACTGTCAGGTTCCTAATAACTCCAAGCCATAATTAAATAAATACCTTACAAATAACATATCTATTATAATCAATAAAAATAATGGCATTGCTAATATTAATATACATCCATCCTCAACATAGACTACGTCAAAATCCGTAGATAATAATAAAATTGATAAATCAAACAACTACCTTTCAACCTCAGCACGATACGTAAAGTCGATAGCTATTCCACAGAACACTTCTCACATATTTCAACTTTGCACTCAAAGTAATTCTACATTCATTTATCAAACATTGAATGTAGTATCCCATTCTATTAACTCACATAATCCATCCTCAATGCAAACTACATCTAAGTCTGAATATAATAATAAAATTCCTCACATTATTTGACCCTTATCACTCATTTAAATTTTTAAATTACTAATTAATTTCAATATATTAAGAATACATTAATAGATTAATTATTTGATAATATAACAACAAATATATTATTAATTATAAAAATATAAACATATAACATTATTAATCTTTGTAAAACATTTTAATTATTAATATTCATTTCAGTTTTACTAATTACATAATCCATTCTGAATAATTTTATTGTCAGCCATTTTTTTTCTAAATCTTAATATCATTTCCTTATTTGTCAAATACTAAGGTTGGTCAATATTGAAATCAACATGAATGGGATGGATCTCAGAAATCCATTACAAAACCCTAACAATCCTAGAAATCTTAAATATGAAATTATCACTCTACACAGAAGAGATAAAATGAGAGAAATTCTCTCTTTAGAACTAATTATATTACTTATAACAAAAGTGAAAACTGGCCTCACCTTCCTCAAATGTTGCAGAGATTAGTCCATCATTCCTACATTTTCCAAAATTAATCACTCTCTAAAAAATTATAAAAATAAGCACATTTTTACAAAATCGAGCTTAGCTCTTTTACGCAATGAAACTAAAAAGGCTAGATCTGAACTTGATTTGATGTCTCTAAAAGAATTTCATCTTCACATAACATTAGCCAACTAAATTGAACCGATGTTATTGCAGAAAACTGATGTTGCCTCATCTCTAAAATCTCTCAGAACTGAAGAATTATCTTGCAAAAAATAAGCTCTAAAATTTTCTAAGATTTTTCATTTAAACAAAGGTTTTCCCCTCCCTTAGAACACTGTATCCAATACTACCAGCAATAACACTACGCCTAACTATTTTTCTCCATCAAACTCCATAATATTTCCTACCCAACAATCTTATTTAAATTCAATCATAAACCTGAACTCTCTTTTAAACATTTCAACAAACAGTAAGGTTTCTAATAACTCCAATATGGAATTAAATAAATATCTCACAAATAATGTATCTCCTATAATCAATAAAAATAATGGTATTGTTAACATTAATATTCATCCATCCACAACACAGACTACGTCAAAATCTGAAGATAATAATAAAATTGATAAATTAAGCAATAGTCTTTCAACCTCAGTGCAATACTCAAAGTCAACATCTATTCCATATAACACTTCTCACACATTTCACCTTGGCACTCAAATTAATTATAAAGGAATTTATCAAACATCGAATGGAGTATCCCATTCGATTAACTCACATCATCCATCCTCGGCACCAACTATGTCTAAGTCTGAATCTAATAATAAAATTGATTAATTAAATAAGTATCTTTCAACCTCCATGCAATACACAAAATCGACATCTATTCCACATAACATTACTCACACATTATCCCTCATTCCACTTGGCACTCAAATAAATTCTATAGACATTATTTCCTGTTATCAAACATTGAATGCAATCTCCCATCTGAATAAATCTCATTCTGATGACATTGATTTAATATCTCCCTTCGTTTTGTTGTCTCTGAATCCCCATAAAACGCTCCCTCCCATGAATGATTTGGATACTTAGTTCTACAATCAATCTTTCTCACCCCTTCTTACACATAAATCCTCTTTGAATTCTAAACTTGCATGCTCCCCTACTATTAAACAGCCTCTTCCTTTAGCTTATTCATCAAACAGAATTATTAATTTATCAAATCTTAATTTAAATGAATCAATTATTAATCTTTTAAATAGAGGGTTAAATTTTTCCATGACACCGAAGAAAATTCCCATAGAAAATATACTTTTCCACATAGAATATGGCATAAAAGACATGTTTGATAATACCAAAGAGCATATTAGGCAATATTTCTCCATCATTCTTCAAAAATCTAAACCCCCCAGAACCAATTTCACAAAATATGAATACTTTTCTCTAAAAAACTTAAAATCTAACCATGACATTGTAATGAGAAGTGCAGACAAGAGAGAAGCCACATATTCATCATGAATAGAAAAGATTACAATGACAAAATGACATATCATCTTAACAATAGTGGGTGCTACAAAAATTTAAATAAAAATCCTTTAAAGAGAATTGCAAAAGAAGTTTCCAGCTTAATCAAAGTAAGCAACATCCAAGATAATAAGACCCTCATTGAAACTTTTCCTTACACCCCTAGAATTTATGGTTCCCCTAAGAGACATTAAGATGGGATTCCTATTAGACCTATTGTAAATACTATTGGAGATCCTACATATCATCTTACTAAATACATTTCCAATAAGCTAAAACCCTTGGTTGGAAACATTGAATCATTTGTCAAATATTCCACCCACTTCATCAATGAAATTAACAATAGTAATCTTGATAAAAATAATATCCTAGTTATCTTTGATGTCACTACTCTATACACAAACATCCCTATTTATGGGGCCATGGAGTTTGTTCATAAAATTACTGAACTTAACACTTCAAAACTTGTTGAAATTTGCCTAAAATCCAACTTCTTTAGTTTCATGGGCTAAGTATATGAACAAACTTGTGGAGTAGATATGGGCTCTCCTCTTTATCCAATTATAGCCAATTTATTCATGGAATATTTTGAATCCAAAGCCCTTGAAAGTGCACCCTTAAAACCTAAATTATGGAAAAGATTTGTGGATGACACTTTTATCATATGACCACATGGGATTGTAGCTTTATAAAATTTCAAAAAACACCTAAATACTCTTTCCTCATCAATAAAATTTACCATGGAAGTAGAAATTAATGACAACCTTCCTTTCCTTAACATTATCATCACTTGAAATTTGTAGGGTTCCACATCTCACCAAGTCTACCAAAAAAAACCCACACCGAACAATATCTCCATGCCTCATCTCACCATCATCCCAAACAAAAATTAGGGATTTTAAACACTCTTGCAACAATATTTGTTCGGATATCTGATAAACAACGCTTAGATCAAGAGAAATCCCATATAATAAATGTGTTTTTAAAAAATGGATACAAAAAACATCAAGCCATCAAAGCACTGAATAAAGTTAACAAAGAAACTTGTCTTAAAATAAAAATAAAAAATTTGGACCAAACTAAACCTTCCATATATTCATGGGACCACAGAAAATTTCCCATATCCTAAAAAAACATAAAATCATGACCACCTTCAAACCTATAAAAAACCATTCACAATTGCCTCAATTCTATTAAATATCCCATTAACCCTAAATTCCAAAAAGGCGTTTATATGATTCCTTGTTCTTGTGGAATTCCATATGTTAGGGAGACTAGTAGATCCATAAACTCTCCCATCCTAGAACATTTTTCTGACATAAAACATAATCGATCAAAAAACTCTCCACTAGCAGAGCATTTCAATAATACAAAACATCATAAATGCATTGAGAAAACTTGCATCCTCACTAAAATTGACCACTATTCCCACTGAAAATTTAGAGACACCATTGAAATCAATAAAAATCCTAAAAACCTCAATAGGGATGAAGGATGGATCATAAGCAAAAATTGGATCCCCACATCAAAATCCAAATCTTGAAATTTTGAAACCACTTATGTTTTATTCATCACTAACTCTCCCACTGGTTTATTTAGTTTGTTAATATTATTCCTCACATTACTTGACCCTTATTGCTCATTTAAATTTTTAAATTACTAATTAATTTCAATACTAAGAATAAATTAATACATTAAGTATTTGATAATATAAAAACAAATATATTATTAATCATAACAATATAATCATATACATTAATTAATCTTTGTAAAATAAATTGAATTATTTAATTCATTTCAATTTTAATAATTACATAGTCCATTCTAAATAATTTTATTGTGAGTCAGTTTTTCACTAAACCCTAATAACATTTCCCTATCTATCAAATAATAAGGTTGATCAGTTTTCCACACACTTTTTTATCCTGATGATGAACCACGGTTGTGGGTTTGAAACATTGATCTTCAAATCAAAATGAATTGAATGGATCTAGAAAATCTATTACAACAAGCTAACAATCCTAGAAATCTTAAATATGAAATTATCACCCTACACAGAAGGGATAAAATGAGAGAAATTATCTCTTTAGAATGAAATTGATTACTTATAACGAAAAGGAAAACTGATCTCACCTTCCTCAAATGTTGCCAAAATTAATCACTCTATAAAAAATTATAAAAATAAGCACATTTTTACAAAAGTGAGCTTAGCTCTTTTACGTAGTGTAATTAAAAAGGCTAGATCTGAACTTGATTTGTTGTCTAGGATTTCATCTTCAAATAACATTAGCTAAAAAAATCGATATGATGTTATGGATAAAAATTGATACTGCCTCAGATCTAAAAGCTTTGAGAATAGGAGAATTATCCCACAAGAAACAATCTCTAAAATTTTCTAAGCTTTTCCATTTAAACAAAGGGTTTCCCTCCCTTCAAATGTCATACTCAATACTACCATCAATAACACTATGTCTAACTATTTTTCTCCATCGAACTAAAGAATATTTCCTACCCAAAAATATTATTTAAATTCAATCATAAACCTGAATTCGCTCTCAAACAATTCGACAAAATTTCAGGTTGCTAATAAATCCAATTCAGAATTAAATAAAGACCTTACAAATAATGTATCTATTGTAATCAATAAAATAATGGTATTTTTAATATTAGTATTTCTCCATCCTCAATGCAGACTACGTCAAAATCTGAAGATAATAAGAAAACTGATAAATTAAACAACTATCTTTCAACCTCAGTGCAATACTCAAATTCGATAGTTATTATGTTGATCAAAGTTGTCATTGATGTCAATATGGCATTGTTGGAGATGTAAAATATTCTTGTGATACATGAATATCCCTTGTTGCCCTACCCTCATGCAATCCCTAGTATAAAACCCTAAGCATGAGATTATGCAAATTCCCTAGCTATATACCCCTGTCTATATGATGAAAATTCCCTAATCTAATGATGCATGATCTAACGATGAATGAAGAAGCCTTTTCCATGAAACCCTCCTAGGAACATTTCCTAGCTACATGAAACCCTAGATCTAAAAGCTCTGAGAATAAGAGAATTATCCCACAAGAAACAATCTCTAAATTTTTCTAAGCTTTTTCATTTAAACAAAGGGTTTCCCCTCCCTTCAAATTTCGTGCCCAATACTCCCATCAATAACACTATGTCTAACTATTTTTCTCCATCGAACTAAAGAATATTTCCTACCCAAAAATATTATTTAAATTCAATCATAAACCTGAATTCGCTCTCAAACAATTCGACAAAATTTCAGGTTGCTAATAAATCCAATTCAGAATTAAATAAAGACCTTACAAATAATGTATCTATTGTAATCAATAAAAATAATGGTATTTTTAATATTAGTATTTGTCCATCCTCAATGCAGACTACGTCAAAATCTGAAGATAATAAGAAAATTGATAAATTAAACAACTATCTTTCAACCTCAGTGCAATACTCAAATTCGATAGTTATTATGTTGATCAAAGTTGTCATTGATGTCAATATGGCATTGTTGGAGATGTAAAATATTCTTGTGATACATGAATAGCCCTTGTTTCCCTAACCTCATGCAATCCCTAGTAGAAAACCCTAAGCATGAGATTATGCAAATTCCCTAGCTATATACCCCTATCTATATGATGAAAATTCCCTAATCTAATGATGCATGATCTAACAATGAATGAAGGAGCCTTTTCCATGAAACCCTCCTAGGAACATTTCTTAGCTACATGAAACCTTAGATCTAAAAGCTTTGAGAATAGGAGAATTATCCCGCAAGAAACAATCTCTAAATTTTTCTAAGCTTTTTCATTTAAACAAATGGTTTCCCCTCCCTTCAAATGTCGTACCCAATACTCCCATCAATAACACTACGTCTAACTATTTTTCTCCATCGAACTAAAGAATATTTCCTGCCCAAAAATATTATTTAAATTCAATCATAAACCTGAATTCGCTCTCAAACAATTCGACAAAATTTCAGGTTGCTAATAAATCAAATTCAGAATTAAATAAATACCTTACAAATAATGTATCTACTGTAATCAATAAAAATAATGGTATTTCTAATATTAGTATTTGTCCATCCTCAATGCAGACTACGTCAAAATCTGAAGATAATAAGAAAATTGATAAATTAAACTACTATCTTTCAACCTCAGTGCAATACTCAATTTTGATAGTTATTATGTTGATCAAAGTTGTCATTGATGTCAATATGGCATTGTTGGAGATGTAAAATATTCTTGTGATACATGAATAGCCCTTGTTGCCCTAACCTCATGCAATCCCTAGTAGAAAACCCTAAGCATGAGATTATGCAAATTCCCTAGCTATATACCCCTGTCTATATGATGAAAATTCCCTAATCTAATGATGCATGATCTAACGATGAATGAAGGAGCCTTTTCCATGAAACCCTCCTAGGAACATTTCTTAGCTACATGAAACCTTAGATCTAAAAGCTCTGAGAATAGGAGAATTATCCCGCAAGAAACAATCTCTAAACTTTTCTAATCTTTTTCATTTAGACAAAGGGTTTCCCCTCCCTTCAAATGTCGTACCCAATACTCCCATCAATAACACTACGTCTAACTATTTTTCTCCATCGAACTAAATAATATTTCCTACCCAAAAATATTATTTAAATTCAATCATAAACCTGAATTCGCTCTCAAACAATTCGACAAAATTTCAGGTTGCTAATAAATCCAATTCATAATTAAATAAAGACCTTACAAATAATGTATCTATTGTAATCAATAAAAATAATGGTATTTTTAATATTGGTATTTTTCCATCCTCAATGTAGACTACGTCAAAATCTAAAGATAATAAGAAAATTGATAAATTAAACAACTATCTTTCAACCTCAGTGCAATACTCAAATTCGATAGTTATTATGTTGATCAAAGTTGTCATTGATGTCAATATGGCATTGTTGGAGATGTACAATATTCTTGTGATACATGAATAGCCCTTGTTGCCCTAACCTCATGCAATCCCGAGTAGAAAACCCTAAGCATGAGATTAGGCAAATTCCCTAGCTATATACCCCTATCTATATGATGAAAATTCCCTAATCTAATGATGCATGATCTAACGATGAATGAAGGAGCCTTTTCCATGAAATCTTCCTAGGAACATTTCTTAGCTACATGAAACCTTAGATGGTTTTCCCTAGAATGATGTATGCATAAATAAATGAAGCCCTAAAATCCCTAGTATGAATTAATGAAGCCCTAAATTCCCATGATGCCTTTGAAGATGTCCTAATCCTAATGAAGAATACAAGTAAAGAAGCCTGAAACATTGTCCAAAACACAAAATCCTAAAGGCTGCCATAAATGAAATAATGATGAAAGTTTCACAAATATAATTTTCTTGATGGGAAAATGACCTTATTGAAGGATGAAATTAACACCATATTGTAGAGGACAGTTTTCCCTTTCTAATGATCTATCGCTTACCCTCCAACTCCTTTTAGATTGAGAGAAAATGATTTTCTAAGTTAAAATATAATAATTTTTTATGTTGGCCGACATAAACTTACATGTCCAATTTGGATATTCCTCCAAGGGATGTGTCCATTTGTATAACTCCAAAACCAGTATAAATATAACAATTAAACACCTCATTATTTCCATCAATTCGGTGAATAATATAAGAGATCAAGCACAAAAGAAATAGGAGGCTGAGAAGAATGATATTTTTGTTTGGGCATAAAAATCAGACTACAAGGTAGTAACTTTTTGAAGGGCTAGGATCATAAGTAAATAATTACCTTTTCAGAACTCGGACCTTTAGTTCAGTTTATTAGTAACAATAAAATTAGATTTTTGTACATTCATATACTTCAGATATTTCATCAGGAATCTTAGTGATATATCAACACACAATCACTTGATATCTCGAACAGTAGACAGAAGCTCAGAATTTGAGACAGAGAACAATTTTTTTTTAGGCTTAGTTAATAACTTACCTGTGGTCATCTCTTGGAAGCTCAGATTAATAGCTCATAATAGTGGACATAATTATCCTTTGGAAGTTCTGATATCTTGTGGAGATCTGTGATAACTCATTTCAGAGACTCGGATGACACTAAACATGTAGCTATGTTTTGTGGCTTTTGAATTTTGACTGTAAATATTACGTGTTGACCTATGATACCTTAACTATAGCAGCTTGGATTTATGATTGCAGTATCATTTGAAGCCTGTCCACCTATAGCATCTCACTGTAACCTATCCTTTCGGGCTTATGGAAACTTATACCCTTGGATTTTTTACGGCCACCTAAGGCTCAGTTTTTGAAGATCAGATTAAGTGTTGAAGTATTGTATTAAGGAATAGACATGGAGTCAGATTACTACATCATTTGAAGCAGGCCATTGACATCTCTGAAGAAAATTAAAGGCATCATAAGAGCACCATGAAGCAGCCCCATTAAAGCAAAACTAAAGTATCATTATAGATAATTTTGGAGCAAAGTTCTAAGCATACTTGAAGGTTATTTCATGATTCCCTTGGAACTGATCTTGTGCATTCCTTGGAGAGTCATCTAGAAGCTTGTTACACAACATTTTGTCACTATCCCTGTACTCCCCATCCATGATCCTCGAGGACCTCTATAATGTACCCGACATGCTTTCCTATCATGAATAAACTCCCATTGTGTCCCTCTTCATGAGCGTAACAATTCCCTTTTGCATCATTTCCCAAAATCTTATGTTTATCCCAATTTACAATATCAACGCTAATGGCCCATGTCCTCCTCACGCCAATATGTAGGGTTTACAATTGTCCCTAGCACCAATCAAATCCACTGAGCCCTTTCTTAGTCACGTCGATCCTCTTTTAGAAAGTTTTTTAAATAGTCAAAGCTTCCAACTCGAGAATCTTTGTAACGGAAGTTTGGTAAATGGTTAGTCTGGATGGAGTTGAGAGCTCAGTTTGGGCTCCTTTCCCCTATTAGGATGGAACTAATCCAAGAGATAAGGCCTCTCCCATGAGAAGAGGAACCATCTCCCCTCCATCCCAGCTATATAAACCTCTCTTTTTCCAAAGCACAAGTTAGCTTTTAGTCCTAATTAAGTTCTAACTAAAGTTTTAATTTTGGAGTAGCCAACAAGCTACCCATAGTTTGTAGCTTTCTAGTTTGTGTTTAAGGGAGAATTGTGAGTTTGGTTTGGTGTGAAGACTAAAGGGAAGAGCCTTGAGACTACAATTGATGAGGCTATCCATGAGATTCTAGCAGAAGTGTGGGAACCCGGATATGTCAGAGGAGAATAACAACGTCAAGACATTGATTGTAATCTCTTCTTGAACTAATATATATGCTACTATCGATTGATTTCCTACATGAAATGTCATCTCACATGTTTATGGTTTAATGTTTCTTGACCTATTAAGTAGGCTGAATGCAATATTGTATGTTATTACATTTTTTGTTTGTTGTTGTTTTCTTGTTTCAGGTGTGCGAAGGAAGGAAACAAAAGATAGCTGGAGCAAGGAAGCAGGATCATCACCAATTGGAATAGTGTTCTAAGAGGTAGACCCTCTTAATTACTTCTACCCTAAGGAAATACTCCATAGATTGTATGTTTGTGACTAGACCTACTCTCTTAGGTTAGAGGAATTGTTTGTGTCTGCACTTACAATTTACCTACATCACAAATTGGCGACTCCACTGGGGATCCAATCCTTATGTTTGATTGATTGTCATTTCATGGTTTTGTGTGAACTTTTCTAGTATAACCATTTCCCTCTAGTTATTTGTGTGTTACCCGGTTTGCTTCTTTGAGTCTAAAATTTACAGTAGAAAGTCTAGTTTTTACTTGAGGAAATTTTTATTTCTTCCTTTGAATCCTCGGCTAGCGCGGTTTTTACTAAAATAGTCATGCCGATTGGATCAAGTTTCAAAAAATAGTCACACCGACCCCCCTCTGGCACTTGTTGTTAGTTAGGTAGTCACGTTGATGCCTATAGATTGAGATTAGAGTTTACCCCAGATCTCAACTAGTGTGTCTTTCTCTCTTGATTTCTGCATCTTAGCTTGTTTTAGGCTATTTCTCCGTAACTGGAAAGCTTGATTTGGCTTGGTTTATGTGCTTGTTGGTTTGCCTTCTTTTTCTTGATTTATTCAGCCTTTGGATGGTTAGTGACTCTAGGACATCTAGGTTTTCATCCATCCCGCTGATTGTGAACTCAATGAATCAAGTTGTTGGTGAATTTACTCACATTTCATTTGTAGTCCTCTCATTGCCTTAATCTCCATCATTCAAGTTAGAAAAGTTTTGTTTGATTGTTTAAATGTCTCTTTTTCGGCATAGATCACGTTTCTCATCTTGGTTTTGGTAGAGTCATTGCATCATTAGTTTGGAAGAATTTATTTTTGTGCCTTTTCATCTATTTTAGGGATGATTGTCCCAAAAACGTCTTCATTGAAGTGTTTTACAAAAAATCATTTTTTCCAAGTACACAATTCTAGTTTGTTGCATCAATATGTTACCTTAGTTATCATCATTGAAGACTAGAGTTGCATTTGTATTTGAAAAGAAAAAGAATTATCTTTACCTTTGGAAGGACTGCTTGAAGTGCATTTGTTAGGAAAATAGGAATTGGGAAGAATTTTTCATTATTTTGTTTTCAAAAAGTTTAGTGAAAAAATCATTTTTCTTTCAATTGCTTGGTTGTTGGCATTAGATTTAATTTTCTACCCTCTCTAATGTAAAAAATTCGAATTGAATTCAAGTCACATCGCTAAGGCTCAAAAACCAAGACATAATTACAAATAAAATTTAAAATGAATTCAATTAACCTAAGGCGCATTTGAAACCTAACAATCACATCTAGAATGTCTAGGCCAGAGATGTGTATGATGTCTTTAAACCTAGTATTTGTTGTTCGCTTTGACACAAGACAGTGCTAATATAGACTTGTGCTCCCTGTACCATCGAGTATATAATGGGAGAACCCACTTGGCTGCAATCCCTTATCCATAGGAAGTCGAGTATGCTGCCTTGTAAACATGATACACCAAACACAACATTCGGGGAGATCGCCTACCCATATTTCTTGGTTCGCCGAGAGGTATTCTGTAGTTCACATTACCCGGTAATCCTTTTACCTAGATCATCCTGAGTAGTCATTTGATCTTTTTCACTCTTCAGGCTTAAAAGATCATCCAAGCACTTTTTCTTTCAATCTCGCTTCAAAATTGAAAGTGATAGAGTCACCTTTGCTTCTTTCTTGACTCTTAAAACATGAAAGAGCATCAGTTTTCTTATGCATCTTAAAACATTGTTGCCCACAATCTCATAACATCTTTGTTAGTCTTTTCTAGACCAAATCATGAGTATTACTTTTAAAGTATATTTAAAGCCTTGGAATTTATTTCTTTGTTCCCATTATTTCAGGCGAAGCCATCGTGGCTGAACCGTTCGGTTCACCTAGTTCCTCTTTCGCTCCTCCATCTGAAAGATTGTCTAAGAAGCCATTTCCTGAATTATCGCAGTCACTTGAAGACGAAGGTGTTGAACTTGGAATCATCCTGAGAATTCAACCTTTGTCATCACATCCTCCACCTCCATCAGATAGTGGGTCACTTTCTGATATTGGCCTGGAATCTCTGGATAATCCTATCCAGACTCCCGAGAGTCATCTGACTCTTGGCAGTTAGCTTGGACTGGTTGTTTATCCTATGAATCCTTTGTTCGATCTTGTTTTGATATCACCGCAGTGTCCATACATGTTGTATGATCATCTGGGTATTCCGTTGGAATTATCCCCTCGAAAATCTTTGGTCATTCGTCATCTTTTGTTTCCACCCTTGGAACCTGAAGGCAAATTTCCAGTCTCCTCTTTGGGTCACTCAGAGGTTTCCACTCCACAAACTGTTGAAGATGAAGAAGATAAGTTTTCTCTGGAAGGTTTCCCCTACACCGGAAGCATTCCCATCAGTGTTTATCAAAACTTACCTCCTAATTATGTGACTTTAGCATAGTTGGTTTTAGGTACATCTAGTGCCCCTTTGCTTTATCATAATCCTATTTGGGTGTCTAGCGTGATGCCTACCACAAGTCCATTCATTTTGAATCCGACCCGCCAACAGAAATTGATTTTTGCAGTTACTTTAGTCCTAGTGTAGCCCACCGTTTTAAACCTCTTGTCTCATTAGTTCAAGTCACCCATCTGATTCAACCGATGGTCTCAAGTCCTGCCTCTGTTAGGACTTAAATGCCTCCAGTAAGTGCACAAGTTATGCCACCACCTGGGGGGCAAAATCTGAATGTCTCTATGGTGTCGGGAACAACTAATGTGAGTATCTCACATGCTCACACAGTTGGGGTGAACCAACCTTCTTCTGGTGTTATTGAAAACCTTATTGGTCCTACTGGATCAAGCAATGTGTAGTACCAGTAGGTCCAAAATCACGTTGGTCCATCTGGGTCAAGAAATTTCCAGTATCAGTAGCCTTATGAGGCTCAGGTTTAGTACCAAACTCCTTATGTTCCATATGCTTCCCAAGGAATGGTAAATCCACCTTACTTCCTTCATCCTGGGCAATACGTTCAGTTGGGTCTAACCACTATTCTAGGTGGCTATGGCCAGATACAGTTCGTAAATTTTCAAGGTTTCAATCCAAGAACTTTCTAAATAACCTTGCAGTAGCAAGGACAACCTCTGCAGCAACAAGGGAAACCTTCATTGCAACAAGGACCATCCATGTAGTAGCAAGTTCTGATGATGCAGTAGCAAGATGCGATGATGCAGCAATAGGGATCATTGCAACAACTGCAGGGGCAACCCCCAGAGCAGTTGCAGCAAACAATGCAGCAACAAATGTAGTATGTTTAGCAAACCTCCCAACCTATGTCTTCGTAAGGCCAACCTTTGCAGCTGCAGAGACATCTTTTACCACAACAAGGTCAGCCCTCGCAATAGCAAGGCCACCCTGAGTAGTAGCAAACCTTATATACATATCAATAGGGTCAACCCTTACAAGGACAAGGTCAGGGTCAAGTCCTACAGCAGCAGGCCCCAAATCCTCATGTCCAAGGGCAACAGGTTCACAATCTTCTTGTCCAAGGACAACAGGTCCAAAATCCTTATGTCCAAGGCCAACAATTTCAAAACTAGCATGCCCATGGACAGCAGGTGCAAACTCCTCATGTCCAAGGTCAATAGGCTCAATAGCCTTTTAACTTGTATGTGGCTTATCAACAACCTATGGCTGGACAATTTCAAGGCTTTCAAGGTCAAAATCCACCCTACGAGCAAGGTAACCTATAGTGGGGGCAAAATCAAATGCCCTATGCACATAACCCTCCACTATGGGGACAAAATCCTTACCAATAGGGATGGGGTCCTCTAGTTGGACCCACTTATCAACCTCCAATGCCTTTCAATACTCAATTGTCATTCTTAGATACACTATAGTTGCCAGATGTGTCTCGACTCACGAATGTTCCCATTCTTTGTTCGCCCTACTCGCCTTCGGTCCCATCCAAGATCCTGAGTGATTTTCCGAATTTCAATGGGAAAGAAAAGGAAGATCCTCAATCCCATGTGATGACATATCACCTCTAGTTCTCTTCGAATTCTTACATCGAAGATTATATTCGTCTTCATCTTTTCCAACAAACTCTCATAGGCACTGCAGCCAAGTGGTACATCAAGCTTCCTCGAAGTACTTATTATGACTTCAACTCTTTAGCCATGGCTTTCCTCACACATTTCCAATTGTTAGTTCACTATGAAATTGACACCTATTTGCTTACATTGCTCAAGCAAAATACTGCGACCCACATCTCTGATCACATCCATGAATGGAGACATAGGTGTCACCTGATCAAATTCGAAATTGTTGATCAGTTACTGACCGAATGGTTCACCAAATCATTCGTCACTCCAATTTCTTGCAATATCAATATGGGTGGGTGCGTCATGGAGGAGAAAGCCATTGCTTGTGCACAATAATTAGATCTCGTTTGCTCTCAGTTTGGTACTTTATATGAGTTATTACCTAATGCTTCAAGGCCATCATCTAATCCAACGTCATCGAAGTCATAGGCTACATCTCCTATTGATGGAGTAATTGGTTCAATGTCCTAGTCCCTTGCAAAATATTCTTCCAAACGAAAGTTGGCCTCAAACACTACTTCCAATAGTCTCTCTCAGAATCCACCTGGCCCTGGTAAAACCTTAGAGGTCCATGTTGTTCCATCTACCATAGCAGACAAATCCTCAAAAGTTAAAAAGAAAGGAAAAGGGAAAGCTAAAGATGATGCCCCAAAACAGGGTCCTCGTAAGTCGTCTTCTGGTGATGCTTACCAACAAAAGCCTAAGTATCCGTGCCTCATTTGTGAGGAGGATCACTATACTAAGGATTGTCCTAGCTGATCTGATGTTAATCATTTGCTCAAAGGGACCCCAGCTGTCCTAAAAGAGTTGTTTCCCTCCCAGTAGACCCAAATGGTAGACCAGCCTCAATCATCTTATTCCTTAGCTTCACAAGTGTTCATGATAAGTACGCCCATTATTGCGGCTAGTAGATCAAAAGATTATCAAACTCCTACCCTGACAGTAGAGAAAGAAAAAGAAGTTGCCCCTTCTTCTTTTGCCCCATCAATTTCTAGTCCTCTTCATATAGAGTGACCTAACCCTGATTCTGTCGTTCGACCACCTTCTTGAGGTGTTCTGCAAAAGTCCTCGTACAATTCCAATGCTCACACCACTCAGCAGTGCAATATTGTTGAGGATTTGGCTCAGGCGCCATCAGCTATGTCTTCCCTTGAGGTACTTCAAAGTTGTGTGTCTCAATGGAAATCATTAATGTCGACTATTGGAGGTATTGATCGTGCTAATTCTAGTCTTATATGTTTTGATCTAGAAAACCACATTTTGCGTCTTCCTCATCGAAATGCCTTTCTCATTCAGGTCATCATCAATGAGAAAACCATTCACAAAACAGTCATTGATGAAGGTGCTTCCACCTGCATCATGTCTTTTTCTTGTTGGAAGGAAATTGGTTCTCCTACTCTGAACCAATCCCCTAACACTTTGGAAGCTTTTGACAGGCGTGATTCGCAACCATTCAGAGTATTACCCAACCTTGCCATTACTTTGGAGGGCAAGATAGTGCACGTCAAGGTAGATATTTTTGATGCTAATCTCAATTATAATCTTCTACTCGGACGGTGTTGGACCCATGCCATGCATGTTGTCACCTCCTCCTTGTTCTATGTGACTCATTTTCCCCATCAAGGAAAAATAGTCATAGTTGACCAATTGTCCTTCTTTTCCTCATCCTCCTCAAATGGGAATGTTCTATATGTCAACCACACTGGTGCTCCTTATGAGAGTGTGGGGGCAGCACTCTTTAAAGATCCTACTCTGATGGGTATCTTTCCACTCCCACCTCCTCATGTTCCCTCTATTAACATGATTTCAGTCAAGTCTAATCCTTGGGTCATTCCCTCTCTGGATCTTGTTGACACATGGGGCAAATTAATGTCGTTAAGTCTCGCCGAAATTATTTATGTGGAAATTGTTTCGACTTCGCCTATGGTGTCCTTTGATTATCTTGTTTCGATAACTTCTCTTGATGTGCTTTCTCAATCCTCATGGCTTGTTGCTTCTTAGTCTTCTGATCCCTTAGCTGATACTTTTCTTTCTAACAAGAGTATCATGGAAGTAATGTCTCTAGAAGAAGTACCTTGGAATGATACTCATCATCATTCCTTGTTCTTTCCTAGCTCGGCAGTCTTGTCTACTTGTCTCAAGGAGTTCTCTTCTCGGTTCCCTTCCCTACCACTTCAGACACAGATCATGACTCATGAAGTTTGATTAGAAGGGAACATGGGTAATATTACCCAAATGATGCCTATTGATATTTCTATCAAGCCTGGTGTCATTGAAAATATCCATATTGGGGTAACTTGTTCTGCAGAAGAGATCAAGCTCTATACTCGTCTGTTCCAAGAATTCTAGGATGTTTTTGCATGGTCATAAGAAGAAATGCATGGCATTTACCCAAGTATAGTCATGCATGAAATACTGACTTATCCTCATGCGAAGCCCATTTGCCAACGGCTCTGCCCAATGCACCCTAGAAAAGCATCCGCCATCAAGGGTGAAGCTGAAAAACTTCTCAAAGCCGGATTCATTTATTTAATCCCTCTTACAGATTGGGTGTCAAATATTGTACTAGTGACAAAGAAGCAAGGCACGATCAGCATTTGCATTGATTACTATGATCTCAATCGCGCATGTCCAAAGGATAACTACCCCACTCCCTTCATTGATCAAATTATTGATGAATGTGCTGGGAGTGAATTATTTTCCTTCATGGATGGTTTTTTTGGCTACGACCAGATCAACATTGCACTGGCTGGTCATGATAAGACAACCTTCATCTATCTATGGGGTACTTTTGTGTAAAAAGCTTCCCTTTGGCCTTAAAAATGCTGGGGCTACATTTCAGAGAGAATTGCCTCATGTGTTCTAGGACATCCACAACATCGTTCAGCCTTACTTGGATGATTCTAGTGATTCAATATCACACATCTCGTTATGAAAAGCTCAGTTCTGGCAACGAAACCATTTGTTGGCTTTATGGGCCCTGACCTAGGTTCAGCGTTAATTAGCCAAGAAAATCCCTACACTATTGGCCCTTTTGGCATCAATTTGTGGAACGCAGACTAAAGTCCCACTTGAAGCAGTATGGGGGGATGCAGGAACCAAGTTTTTTCACCCTGCGATAGTTGTGATGTTGTTTTATACCCTACCCCTTCCTTCGTTCAGACCAATAAACCCTTTAGGGCTTATCAAAATACTTCTCTTATTCGGCATCAAGAACTTCACGAAGGTCTGCGCTCATCCTTCGCGTACCCTTAATAGGAAATTCAGACACTTCATGCCACTATAATTACCCTTACTTCTGTGTCTACCCAGATTAACTTAAGTATTGGATAACTTCAACATGCATTATGATTATCTTCACATAAACAGATATTCTTACTTGCGCTGATATAAGAAAGTAAAACACATAGATTTGCACATCAATATAGTATTAAATCATAAACCTAGTATTCAACATAACATAACTACATACATTCATAACAAAAGTAAAATAGTTCATACACAAGTATCTCTAGAATAATTCTCTTTATTAATGTCTCAAATCTTCAGTATAGACTCTAACTTCCCTGTGCACACAGCTACAGTGGTCCATGCACTCAGCTGTGGACTTCTACCCTAGGACTTTGCACACATAGCTGCAGTGCCTCTTTCCTACGCTACGACTCTTCGCTCTTGGCCCTCAAAAACCCATTACGTAAAACATAACCAGACTCCACTGAACTGACTTAGACTCTTCTAAGATTTCCTTTCTATGCAATCCCATGGTTTGCAGACCATGGGTGGATCTCTTAAAGCCGACACAAGTTACATAAACTAAGGGCAGAAACCCTTTTTGATTCTTTACATTTTTGTACTTCATGACCACAAAATGTGGAGAGTTTACATTCTTTATACAAAACTTGGACCTTTAGCCCCAAAAATTGGGATTTTAACCCCAAAATTGACCCTAGGGGACCCATTCCCAACAAAGGACAGAACATACTAAGATACAGTGAGAAGAAAAATTGGAGGAGAGAATACAGACATTAACAAAAGGAAGGAAAGAAAGAAGGAGGAATATTCTTTTTCAAACAGGGGTAGTCCTCAACACTATGTTAAGGGGATTTTGATGATTTCCAAGGAGAACTTAGTCTAATGAAATCAATTACCATCAACATCTGTCGTTGTTTCCATCAATGAAAACGAGGAGATTGTTTCACATAGTTTCATCATGGATGAAAAAAAATTGTCATTAATATCAAATAGGATGCCCATGGCAACAATAATATCATTCATGAATCGAAGGAAGTATTATGATAGCTAGATCTCTTGCATACCCTCATTAAGTGAAGTTAAATAGGTTTTAATTGTATTGAATTTTTTACAAGGTTGTGATGTTCTAATGAATCTGTGAATAACATGATTAGATAGTTCTCGTTGATACCATTCCAATGGTATATCACACTTTGAAAAAATCCTCTTGGATGAGAAGTTATGGTCATTTAAAAATAAACATTAGTTCAAGACCTAAACTATGGAGCAAAAACCCTAAATCACCAAATGTGTTAAAGGTCACGCATGTTGAGAGAAAATCCTCCACCGGTAAGTCAATTGATGACTTCGAGCATGTAAAATTGTACAATTTTTAATGGAGTTAAACAATGTGTAGCTTTTGGCAATCTAACATTGATCACAAAAATAGATGCATGATGTTTAACCAATCCTATCGAACCAATAATTTTATGAAACATGGTACAGTTTGATCAATCAGAATTGAGGACATAAGAGCCAACCCCATGATGACATGTGGGACAGTTTGATTGGTCAAAGGTGATGATGTAAGAGCTAGTCCCATGATGACATGTGGCATAGTATGATTGGTCTCATGATGAAATGTGGCACCATTCAATTGGTCAAAGGTGATGATGTAAGAGCTAGTATTGTGATGACACATGCCATAGTATGAGTGGTCATAACTGATGACATCAGCAAGCGACATGGCACCTCCAAGTTCTTCCATGTGGAGGTACATATGGTAGTTTTTTATTGGTGGAATGTCTGAAAATTGGTGACACATGGAACCCCTCATGAGTTTCAATGTGGCATGATGACATCATGCTCACATCATCATGCAGACGACCATGGACCCCTAGGACAAGATCACATGGTTAAAGAAAATGGGTTGTTTACCAAGTTATAGTCACGTGGTTGTGGACAAATCATCAATGGGATAAGCCCCTAATTATATGGTGTATATTGGTTTATGAATGATGGTTATATTGAACTCCAATCTGCCCAAGGTCATCCATCGAAGTGTCACGTCCATGTGACACTCATATGTGTGTGTGTGTGTGTTGGGGGGGGGGGGGGGGGGGAAGAGCTCAATAAACACAACAAGTTCATTTAATGATACATATGTGGTATATTTGAAGTTGTGTTATGGTGTGGTATGGTTGATCTATTTGATTGTTTGAGCCTTTAGGTGCCTATTATTCATGTGTATCTTTGGTGTTTAATGTTAAATTCCTGTGAAGGGTCATGACAAACTTTTGTTTCAAGTTGCAAGATTTTGGATATATAAAATTTCTCCTCATACATGCTATTACGCAAAATCCAATTTAGTTGATTATATGTTATGGCTTATGCAACATAGGCTGGGGGTTTGAATCTAGTCAGACTTGGCTAAAAAAAGAATTAGGCATTACTGGTGCACCAAATTTAACCATTTTCTTGAATAATTAGCCATTTGGTTGACACTGTAAAGTGTTATTTTATGGAATGCACCCTAATTTTGTCATTTTGTAGAATGATTAATTTTTCATAGTTTTATATAGATTTATATGGTTTTTGGAGGTTTCTAGGCTCATTTTAAGGCCAAATTGGATTCTGAAAGAGGCATGATGATCAAGGTTCAATGATGAATAGTCCTAGAGTCATGAAAAGTATTGATGATGTATATTTTATGTTTAGAATCGATGTTATGTGTTTTGGGAGATTTTGAGAATGTTTTAGTTGATGTTGGGTATATGGAAAGAACGGATTCCAAGAACGGTTTTATGTGACCAAATTGATGAATAGGTTGGAACACAGTATGGACAAGGTATGACAGATACCATTATAATAGTAGCAATATGATCATTTTGAAGACTATTATTGATTGAAGAGAAGGTGCATCCAGTTTGAAATATTGTGAAAAGAGGTCCACAAGAAGTTAAAGGAGGAGGTCGGTACCTCCACTAAGGTTTGCGCCTCAATCAGGTTGAAGCCTATAGTGAGTTGAAGCTTGCATATCACTAAGGTTTGTGCCTCAATTAGGTTGAAGCATACAATAATTTGAAACTTGAATATCACTGAGATTGGTGCCCCAATCAGGTTGTAGCCTATTGTGAGAAGGTTCTTGCACATTTTTAAGGTTGGTTCCTCAATCAAGTTGCATCCTACCATAAGTAGTTGGCTAAATATTGTGGGGGTGTGTGCCTCTAGTAGGTCAGTGCCTACAAACCTATGTAATGAATTGAAGAAGAAGAATAATAATTTGTGGCTTTCTCCTATAAGAGTTTCACCATAAATGCTTGTGTCCTATTGTCTTGATGTGATGATGGTTTCTTGATGCATTTTCTATTTATTAATATGTTGCAAATAGTTATGATACATTTATACATAATTTTTCATTGATAAAAAGTTGTGAAATGATAAAATTTATGCCACGTTGATTCATCCCTCGCCCCTCTTAGTGTGACCTTAGGTTGTCCTCGGATGGTTCATTTTTAGTGTGTGCATGCAATGATGAAGTAAAAGTGGTAGACTTAGCCACCGGTTCTGTCACAAATACGTTGGAGGGAGATTCGGAGCTTATTGTTGCGCTCGCACTCACTCCCAATAACAAGTATTTGTTCTCAGCAAGCCGCATTTTTTTCAGCTCTTTGATTTTCTTTCTCAAGTTTCCTTGCCATTCTCTCAATTGTATGCCTATGTTCTTTCTGCATTTTCTCCGCTTTCCGTTGCATTTCACGCATTTTCCTCTCTTCTTCTTTGCGTTTTTCACGGTCTTGTTTCTCCCTCTCTTTCGCATTTGCTCCTCCATCTTCTGCTTCATAATTTCCTGTCTTTCTAGCTCCTTTCTAAACCGTTTAGCATGAGCTTCCACCTCCTTCGCTATCCTTGCATCCTCACCTTTTCGTTTCTTCCCAATCTGGGTTTCGTTTTGGTCCTGCTATAAGGCACGTTTATCAGATTGCAAGTATGCATTTTCACTTGATCCTTATCCAACTAATTAACTAAATGTCACTCAAAAAGGGGTTAACGTCACTCAATTAGCCAAGTGTTGGATGATTTTGCGTTTTGGTTTAGGATTTCTTTTCCATTTTTAGTTTAAATTTGTTTTGTATTTATTGTTATATGTTGTATTTATTTTTTTATTTTTATTTGTTTTGATATTTTTAGTTAATGATTCGATTTGTTTTGTTTGTATTGGTATATATTAGTTATAATATATTTTTGTGTTGTTATTATAATTAATATATTGATATATTAATTCTATTATATATTAATAGATTATTATAATTGTATTTTGTGTTATTTATATTTTTTTAAATTCGTTGTATATATTAATATTTGTTAATTGTAATTTGTTATATTTTTAATTATAAGTTGTTGTATATGTTTGTTAATTATTTTATTTAATTATTAATTAATGTTTGTTATAAAAATTGTATTAATATATTAATATGTTTTATAAATTGCATTAATTAATATAGTTATAATTTTTTTTGTTATGTTGGTAATATATTTTGTTATTATGTTGTATGATTGTCTTAATACATTAGGTTATCATTGTTATGTTATGATTGTTAAAAAATAAAAAATAATAAAAAATTATGTTAAGTGTTTTGTGATTGTTTTTGGCATAAAACAAAATTTTGATGGCATGTAAATTGAAATACTAATGGAACTGGATGAAACTGCAACAGTTGGTACAAGGGCAACAATTCAAAAAAAAACAAACAAACTTTTCACAAAATTCACGCAGGTTTGAAAATAAAAAATGGAACACTTGGAAACAAATTTTGAGGATCGATCAATTGGAGGATTCAATAGATGATGATTAAATTGTTTCGATAGCTTCATGTTGGCATTAAAATCATAACAGTTTTATGTTGAATACTTTTATATGACATACTAATATGCATAATACAACAGATCTTTCTCATGCCAATGTTTTTGCCGAGCATATTTCATCTGACACCAACAGGGAGTATTACTTTTCATGGTTATTTTAAGAAGGGATTGATTTTAATATCATGATTAAGTCAATTTCAACACTTTGATTGTCCTTAATATGTTTTATCTGGTATGAAATTTTTGCATAAGAATCATGAAGGAACTGGCCATTTCTTCTAGAGCACACTTATGTTTTCTTTGGACCAAGTTTTTTTCAGGTTACAGGATGATCAAGTATTCATTAAGGAGATTACATTGTGCGCACAATTGGTCTTCAAATGACTAAATTCATGAAAAATTCTAAAAACAAATCCATGTCCACAACCATTACTTTGCAACTCCCATTTTGCAAAAGATTTTCCACCAATTGTCAATCCATAAAACATACCATTTCCATGTCCATTTTTCAAAGCAAGAGTATCTATTCATACACCATGAATTTCCTTACATCCATTATTTACAAGCATATTTCCATTTTCCATGTCATTATCATTCCGCAAATAAAATCCTGCTTTTATGGATACCATTGAGTCAAAGTCTTAGAGTCTAATTATCCTTGTAAAAACACCTAGAGGCTTGCATGCCTTAATGGCAAGTACTCTTGCCAATGAACAATGGGAGTACATTAATATCCCTTGTTCGTTGGATCTTGTAGGTGACTCGACCATGAAAAATTTATTCGTACCTACAAAGATGTGTTAGGCATCCTGACTCCCATTGGAATCAATGGTGCGAGCTCTTGTGTTGGCTAGGGGCATTCATTAATGGCCACTAAGTCAACAAATTCTTGCTATGTTCGACACCGACACATTTATTCACATAGTAAGATTTATGCCATCGAGCGTTGAAGACTTGAAGACCTGTGTTTTGTAGCATATGAAGCAGATTTCCTTTCATTACTTTTTAGTTTGTTATGACTTGAGGACAAGTCAATAAATAAGGTTGGGGGGAGTAAAATGTAACTTATATATTTTGTATACCTTCCAAGCCTTATATATTTTCAGCCATATTCAGCAGACTCATCAGATTCATCATCCAGCAGCAGAGGATCCAACAGTAGATACGACTTTCAGCCATATTCAGTAGACTCATCAGATTCATCATCCAACAGCAGAGGATCCAACAGCAGATACAACTTTCAGCCATGTTCAGCAGACTCCTCAGATTCATCATCTAGTAGCAGAGGATCTCGCAGCCGATACGACAATACAGATCCATCTTTCATCCACAACTTGAGGAAGAAGCTTCAAATTAGAATTGCAGCATCTGAACATGCATGATTCATCCACTTTTGTAGGTAAGTAAGGTATGATGTTTTCTAACGTTTAATCTTGAAATTCTTTTGAGATGCTAAAATGATGATATTTGGAAAATATTCCACTATTTCACTATTCCCTTTCTCATTAAAAATTGCCAAAAACCATCAGTTGGGGAGGGGGGAATTTCACACTTCATTTTTTTCCTCATTAATATTACATCTTAACCCACATAGTCTTCCCACAATAAAAACTACTACAAAATGATGAGCATATTAAATGACTTCTTAAAATGATTGATCTCAACAAAGTAAATAATGATTGTAAACACAAGAACCGATCATTAAAAAGAGATCTCAACAAAGTAAATAATGATTGTAACACAAGAGCCAATAATTAAAAGATGCAAATGCTTTGCAAAACAAATAAAAGTTATCCAAAGATGTGCAAAGTCAAAAGGAAGTCCATGATTGAAAGATGTTTGTTACACAAGAACAAAACATCTTGTAAAAGGAAGCCCATCTAAAAAATAAATCAAATAAGTCATTGTAGTAGCTTGCATGAGGACATGCAAGAGCTTCAGTTGGGAAGTATGTTTGGACTTTAAAATATCATACAAATATCACTCATTACCATACATTTTTCACCTATGCTTCCATTATATCACTCATTATTCACAACCATGTCACTTCATTTTCCCTATTGTTCACCATTAATGGGTCTCATTTATATCTTCCAAATATTATTTATTTTTAAGCATTTTTAAGAGAAATTCTTGAGTAAATATTAGAAAATAATATATTTTACTTCATATATGGAAAGTGGATTCTTTTTGTGATATGTGTAGGTTCCAAGGAAGCTTCCAAGACACCTTTATGTGGCCTTGAATGATCAAATCCGAATTTGATAAGATAAGTCTCATGGAGAAAATAAGGACAAAGGAATTTGATAAGATAAGTCTCATGGAGAAAATCAAGGACAAAGGGATTTGGTAAGATAAGCCTCATGGAGAATATCATGATCTCATGGAGAAAATCAAGGACAAAGGGGGTTATCTGTCTAGATGGTTGAGAGATTTATGGAACTAAAGAGAGATTAGTGGATGATCATTATGAGTTTGTTACTCATCTCATTGTATAAATAGGAGTACAAACTCCTCCATTTGTAATCGAATAATCTTCATTTGTAATCTTAGAGTTCCATTTATAATCTTAGTGTTGATTTGTAATGGAGATTTTGAAATAAAGGATCATACTTCAATTTTGCTTCTACATTTGAGTCTCCATTGAAGTGGTGTTCTTGTGGAGTTATGGAGGGCCCCCATGGACTCACTTGCATGCTTATTTATTTATTTTAGGTATAATTTATTTTATGTTTTTGTTTGATTTCAGCTTTCAAGTTTTGTTAAATGTTATAATATTGGAAGAATCTTATTTGAAAGTGTTCTTGTAAGAGAAACGTAAGATCTCATACAATTATTAGATCTAGGTTTATTTCGTTTCAGCTTTTAATTTCTTATTAGATGTTCTAATGTTGGAAGAGATCTTGTAGAATATGTTCTTGTAAGAAAATCATAGATCTCAAACAATTGTTAGATATAAGTTTGATTAGCTATGGAAAGAGAGCTTAATGAATATGTTCTTGTAAGGGGACTTTAATATCTTGGACAAATTAGGAATCTTTCTAGATCTATATATTTTAGATAAGCACTTCTAAGTTTACCTTCCCGGGTTGACATTAAATTAAGCTCTAATTTGCATATGCATTTTAGACCCAACAGTGTATCAAGGTACCCCACAAATATACCCAACTCAGTTGTTGGTTCTATCTTTTTTCATGCATCCTTGGTAACATGATAGTAGATAGATGAATCAAATATCATGAAGTGTGCCACATCTATTTTCTTACTTGAAAAAACTTCTCTTGGCATACTCATCCTGAGAATTCAATGATAGCTTATGTTCTGCAAATAAACAATTGTGTTGCATGTTTCAGCCACAGGTGCAATGGTAGGCCCTGATCATGCAACATCACCCATGTCGCTCCCACAATACTTATGTTCTTCCTTTCATCCACCCCATTCTATTGTAGGTTATGAGGTTTTATTAACTCTCGTCGAATGCCTTACGATGCACAGAAATTCTTGAATTCATTCTACACATATTCTCCACCATTATCACTTCTAAGAGATTTAACTTTCCTATCAGTATCTTTCTCAATGAGTACTTTAAATTCACAAAATGTAGTGAACATCTAATCTTTCTTGTGCATGACGAAAATCTAACACTTACGAGAAAAATCATCAAAAAAGTATTACATAATAACTGTGCTTTTTCGTGGATTCTATCGAGAACATTCCACACACATCTGAGTGAACTCTATCAAGGATCACTTACACTCGACTGTCTTTATCATGAAAGAAATATTTGGAGTACTTCCCCAATGTACACCCTTTTCATATGTCTCTCTTCTCTAGTATACCCTTGGGAAGTCCTGTAGAAATTTTTTGCATGATCTTCAAAGCTCCGTGGTGCAAGTGACCCAATATTCTATGCCACAACTCATCGATGTCTCAGATTTGCACCTTCTCCCCTTTTGTGCTCAAACAAGCACAATCTTCTACATCGAATTTATAGAGGTTCTTCACCTGAACCCTAATCTGCTTCAATGTCCTAAGGCTATGTGATGAAGGAAAGCCTTTCCATTGTTAAATATCACATCGTAGCCACAATCCTCCAATATGGAAACTAAAACCAAATTATTCTTCAAACCTGGAACATGCATGACATCTTCTAATGTGAGAGGAGAACCAGATTCCCTCTGAAAGGTAACAACACCAATGTCGGTCGCACTATACCTCCCATCATCCTCCATTTCAACATGCATATGGAGGTCCTTCTCATCCAAGTTACTGAATAACTCTTTGTTGATGGTCATATGGAATAAGGCTCCACTATCTAGGTACCACACACTACCCATCACCGATGTCACCATGTTAGTGATGAGGGTGAAATCTAGTTTTAATTGTGAAGTAAGAACTTCACCTGCTGCTCCACTTGAGGGATTCTTATCAACCTTCTTGTGTGGACACTTTGTGGCATAGTGTCTCAACTCATGATGGTGAAAACATTTAATCTTTGACATGTCCTTCTTGTCACCCTGACTAGAATATGATTTGGAATGGGATGAATTCCCCTTCCCTTTCTTCAACTTTCCAGCTAAAGCATAGTTATCCTTATCATCATGCTTGGATGAGGATCTATCTCTGGTGTTCCATTGGATCTCTTCTTGTGCCAAGTCAGACCACAATCGCTCCCACTCTGGTAATTTCTCCCTCCCATTATCTGAGTCCTCATAGTTGTGCCAGCTCTTAGGAAGTCCTAGAAGTGTTAGGCTCACTAAATCACCTTCAAAAACTATAACACTAACACTTCAAACCTCATCCAACATTGGGTGAACTTGGTCAAGCACTTTGGTATTGAGTCACCCTTCTCAATATTGATATTTTTGAGCTTGTCTTTTAGTGCCATGTTCATGTGGTCACTGTTGTTTTGAAATAGGTTGGTTAAGACCTTCCACATTGCAACTGGATTTTATTTACCGTGGAGGTTTGAGACAATATGATCTCAAACTCCTTCTAGGATAATCCTTGTCGCATTTTCCACACACTTTCTCCACTCTGCCAAATCCTGAGCATCAAATGGCTTAGGAATATCTTTTTTTATGAACTACTTAAGCCTGTTGTCTTCCAACACTACCTCCATCCTTCCCTTCCAAGAAATATATTTCAAACTACCCTCAAGGGAATATTCGACTCTCAATCCGTAGAACGACATCCTACTAGCTCTGAAGTATGATACTACAAATTTGATTTCTCTTGCAAAAGACAAACTCATATTCTCCTCTTCTATAGTGATTTCATCTTTGATACTATGTAGGAATTACTTGTAGATTCAAACTGCACATTATAATATGCTAAAACAATTGACTTGAATCTACTCTACTCATTAGCGGAAACAATAATTAATCGATGAAATCACAAAGCATAAAAGAGAAGGAATTCAATCACACATAACATAATAATTTTTTGGGGAAAGAAACAGCTAAAAACCCCTGCTATCTGTATATTGCATTAATCAGAAAACATGAGAAAATTATAATTCTTTTCTCAAGCCCAAGAAACCTCTACACTATCTCGGTCTATCTCACTACTTCACAAACCATCTCTAGCCAATACTTAGCCAAATATGTTTCCTGTCAAGCTCCTATTTTCTTGCACAGTTTCCTAGCGAATTAGCCGATATTTAATTGGGAGATTCCACAAATATGAATTGTGCAATCTACATAGGTTTTTGGCTTAGTTCGGAAGTGATTACACAAGAAAATCCCGGTACTACTAGCCGTTTTGGCAACAGTCCATGGAGCACAGACTAAGGTCTCACCCGAAGTAGTATGGGAGGGTGCTAGAAACAGGTTTCCACACCCTGGGGATGTTTGATATGAGGTGATTGGTACGCAGTCCAACCTTCGTACTCATTGTGCTACACGCACCTACGGGCACCCCACGCCCTATGATACTATCTTCACACAATTCGAGTTGCAGCGCGACCTGTGTTATTTACGCAAGTCTTCCTTAATTAGTCTCCAATAGCTGATCACTTAGATTAAATTCATATATAAGCATTCATACGAGCATTCATCAAGTGTGCATGGTAAATAAACAGAGTAAAAGCAATGAATAATGTCAACATAAAGATTCCAAAATAGATGCACAGAATAAACTTCTCTTTATTATCTTTCAATCCCAAGTACATACTAGACTTCGCCCTACGCACTCAGCTGCAGGGGTCCACGGACTCAGCTACAGACTCTACCTGGCCTATGCGCACTCAGCTGCAGAGCCTCTTCCTACTACTATGATCTAGTACACTTCAACTTCCACTCTATGCTCTGACCATGCCTTCTCTATTCCATCTATCTTCTACCAAGCTTAACTATCTTTACACTTAGAGCCTCGCTCTATTTATACAATCCCATGGTCCACTGACCATGGGTAGGCTGACACAACTTTCCATTAAAATACAATATTTTAGGGTGGACAACCCTATGACTCGATTGTACCCTTTGCACTGTGCGCCCATACTTCACGCAGTTCTACACCATCTTTAACCAAAACTCAGGCTTTGAGCCCCAAAACCTGTTGCAGGGGATCCCATGCCCAATAGGCCCCCAACACAATCATCATGACTCATCTCGAGTCACTTTGTTGGTGCGGCGATCTTGGCATGGAGCCCCTCCAACTGTGCCTATGTTGTGTGAAGATCCGCAATGCACCGCTCTACCGTCTACTGGATCTGCTCTACTCTTTCTGTCGAATGCTTGCTGTCAGGGGTAGATCCCTATCTTAAGGCATGCATCACCTTCATTTGTGCGATCTTTCCTTTGATATCGGTAGTGATACAGAAGGCCTCATCAATCCACAGTTGGACGTGCACATTAAGTACTGCCTCTTTCTGTTGCATGGCATCCACCTGTTCCTTCAATGCCTTTGTTTGTTGTAGCTTCACCAACTGTTGGGTCAGGAAAACTGTCTGCGTCGTTCAACGCACGCTTTCATACTGCAATCGAAGCTCCCACACTTTTGTTTCCAGAAGTTGTATGGTGGGGTCTTCCTGTAAGGAAGTGAGGACCGGGAGGGATTCTTCCAACATCGTAGTACAGTCCTGCACTACCTGTCCTATTTCCTCCAGCCCCTTTTGGATAGTGCTAGCGCATTGTTCCCTAACTTTTGGGGGTGTGGATGACTGCACCTTTGATTGCAGTTCAGCAATCCGAAGGTTGAGGTCTAGCTATATCCTCATTGCTTCCTCCTTTGCCTCGTAGAATCCACTAGCTAATCTGTGAATTAACACTTGAACTGGTAGGTTTGTCGCAATTTCTAACTCTAGAGCATAGTGACATGCTTCCTCTATTATCTGCTCCAGCTATTGATTCTACACCAGCACTTCATCGCATTGTAGACTAAGCTGCTTAATGTTGATCTGTTGTTCAATAAGCATTTGTACCGTGTGTCCTTCCCTAGTGCGAAGTTCTACTCTCACTCCGTCTTGTAGCTGGTATAACATATCTCGTGGAAGGGCAACTAGGTTTAGGCCAAGTCCCTTGATCCGGCCACCACGACTCTGTCCTCCGCACTGTTCGCTATCAGTGCTCCTTTTGGCAGTGCGATGGTGTTAGCCATTTTGGCCCATAGCAGCTGCTCTGTTTTTGATGTACCTATAGCACTGTATGTGGCTACCATTCCCTCTTGTGGGGGTCACACCTAAAGTTCCTGTAACTGCGCCCTGAGGGCCCCCAACACATTCTTTTGCTTCGCCATTGCTTCCTGGAGTGCTTCCTTGGTGACCTCGCAAACTGTGTCGCTGATGTCATAGAGGTCACCCTCTGTCATTGTAATAGGTTCACTATCCAGTTTGGAAGCCTTGTTCTTCTTCCGTGGGCTTTCTCATTCCATACCGTACGGCCGTTTCAGTTGTGAAAATGTCGTGCTTAGGTTCACGCCTTCCATTGTGCCCTCTCTTCCTTGTCCGGTGGTCAAGTCTGGGCCCTCTTCTTCCCACGTCGTGGTGGCCCCTATTTCTTGCGCTGTTGCTAATTGTTTGGCGCCCTTGGTCTGCTCTATGGCGGCGGCCTTTGCTACCTCGCGGAAAGCCCTTACCTCCTTGGCCAACTGCTCATTGCGCTTCTACTGAGCCATCAGCTTGGCAACCTCCTTCTTTTTTTGTACTATTGTCTTATCGCATGCCACAAGATCCAGGGCATGCCACTCGAGCAGCTATGAGTCGAGAACAGTGAAAATGACATCATCAATCGCGATGAAAGGAATTTTGGTCCAATTATGTACCAGATCCTTATGCACCTTAATATACACATTATGCATATCCACCTTGAAGTCTGCAAAGCTCATAGACTGTTGTACACTGTGGGGGATAGGCGTAGCCTTTTGTTGATCCACATCTGGACGCTCACCTCCATGAGCACCCAAGAGATCTTGGTCTCGCAGATTCGCATGGTATCCTTTGTCATCCAGTGCGACGCATATTTTGCCACCTCTAGCAAGTCCTGTTCAAGGGGAGGGAACTAACTGTCCTAAGGCAGTTTCCCTGTCACCAATAAGATAGATAAGAGAAACCACACGTAGTGGAAGGTGTTGCCCTACTCCTGATCTTCTTTGCAGTTGGTTAGGAGTTCATCATAGAGGAATTCAACCCAGTTGAATTAGACCCCCTCCGCGCATTCTTCGACTAGCGCGATGACCATCACTGGTACCTCGTTGCCACGGCATTTTCTCATCACCTTCCTAGCCAGCAGCTGGGTGGCTATGCACATCCCTTTGTCTTGAATGCATTTAACTACGTAGCCTCTCTGCTTCTTTTCCAACTTGTATTTATTCTTCACGGCCTCTGCGAGCACCAAATCTCTGCTTTTGCCAGCTATTTCTGTGGGGTCCCTTCCCGTACATGGAAGCCGAGAAATCCTGTGAATAAGCTCCGCCATGATGGGAATAGGCTCCTCCAGCCACAAGTACCCATCGTGCACCAGGAAAAGCAGTTTCCTGATGACAAAGATCATGATCGGTGCCTGGTGAAAGTGTGGAATCCATAGTAGGTGGAGTAACCCAGCCTCCTCCACACCGCGTAGCCACTTCCGTGGTTCTAGCATTGTAACGGATCCCTCCTTTCTATGTTTCATGAGTTTTCTAGTCTCCAAATGTGGGAACTTTTCGCTATCCACGAGGTCCCATTCTTCAAATTTCATCATGGGCACACGGCCCAGGACTGAACCTTCAAACATAATTCCATCGGGAAGAAGTAGGGTTTGGAGTGCGCTCCTGATGGCATCCAAATCCTTGGGTGCTTTTGCTTTACCTTTTCGCAGAGAGACATATTTGGGCAGTTTTGCTGCAGCGCGCACTTCCTAAATGCCTTCCCCTATTTCTTCATCCGCTTTGATCTCTTCTAGGAAAGCTTGGAGGTCTTCCTCCTCATCATCTGTCTCAAGATTAATAAACTTTCCCTTGTTTTCCATAGAATTTTTACCAAACTGCAGATTTCACGGAGACATGCATACTGGTCCTGCTGCTTGTAGACCCATTTTGGGCCTCGGTGTCTGGGGCAATTTTGGAATTTCCGGTGCATCCCCCACCTCCAGCGTAGGGCTTTGCATGGCTTCCTCGATTGTTGACATCATTCTATTTAGGAAGTCCTGCGTCTCCTTGGGCAATGTCTCAAACACTGAACTTGCTCTCAAAGCCTCCAAATTTGTAAGGTCCATACCCACTTGATAGCGCAACAACTGAATTCTTAAAACACCAAGGGTTGTTCGCTAGATAGCCACCTATGATTTATAGTCATTTTTTAATTCAAATTCGACCATTCTCCCCATATTTGGCCCATTAATGCTAGATTGGTGGTAGATCGTCCAAAATCTGGTTTTGACTTCATGTCTTAATTACATGTCGCTTGCTCCTCTTTACCTTAAATTGGACATATTTTCATAAACAGTGACACCAATGGTCACTTCGCAGCCTATACGTGCGGCAGCGCAGCCCCCTCTACGCGGGAGTGACCCTTGTGACATGCCAATCCTGCATGTAATCTCCTTATCGCGCAACTCCCTCACAGACTCGTTTATAGTCCCACACTCTCTTTCAACTGTTTGGAGTGCTGAGACTATGCTCCCTATGAATAGTCTGGTTGCACCACCTGTGCGAGACTTCGATTCACCTTCCAGCCGAGTCTGCAGGCACTCCTCAATTATCCTTGTGATAGTCAGCATCGCGCGTTCTTCCTTATGGAGTGTGCTCCCTTGGTTATTTTGTTTGGTAAGGTGCGGTTACAGCCATGGTGGTAGAGTCACAAATGCTCGACAACAATCTTCTAATGCAGTAGTATGGCTACCCATATCTTGTCATGTCATTCTTAGTTTGTCGACGTGACATGCTTGCGTGATTTTCTTTTCCAGTTTTTTGATCTCTATATCCATAATCATGCTTTTCTTCCTCAGTCGTACCCAATCTTCTTCGAGTTCACGAAGTTTAAGGTTCCCTCGCTAAATGGCTTCCTAAATCTGAATATGTTCGTCCTCGCATAGCTGCATAATTCCTTTGTCCTGGTTCTCGTGTACTATCCCAACTGTGGGAGCTATTGCGTGAGAATTCCTTTCCTTCAAAACTATGGTCTCAACTCCACTTCTCAGCTTCGGAATTGTCTTTGCGCTTAGGTTTTTACACATGGCCCTATAGGCCCATCGAACCGCGGATACGTTTAGGTCCCAATCAGTTTGTCTCTCTTGGTGAAGCCTGTTCAGGACTCCGCATACCTTCTTGAATGCTTCTATGTGGAACGTTTATGGTGCGCGTTGCCTCTCCTGCTACTATGTCCTGTTTCAATTTTCGATCCTGAATTTTGGGTGTGCTTGTGTGGACTTCACAGCACATGTTTGTACCCATCGAGATAGGTGGGCACACAAGTTGTTCCATCCATGCTGACCAACTTTTTTTTGAATTTGGGGGCTTCCAAACCATAGGCACATTGTTTCTACATTTGTGCCAGTCCTCAAAGGTTCCTTGATGTGTATCCCACCATTATGTATGTGTTGCGCGTAGTGCCCACTTCAGCTCATCAAACTGCTATTGTGTCGGTACCTTTCAAATTTTCTCAAGAATTCATCCACTGCTGTCAATCCATCATATGTCGGCATCTCTCTTTCTTCCATTGTTATGCAACGCAATGATCTAACCATCATGTTGCAATTCAGGGTTGTCACTTCCTGCAACCGATTCCGCCAGCACTCTACTTCTTTGTCTAAATCCAAAGTGCAGGAGCTTTCGCGCTGCCATGAGATCCTCCCATCTGCAGTCAGATTCACCCAATCCTAGTCTCGTGCAGTTATCTTGTAAATGCAATCAAGATCATCGTTGATATCATCATCATGCACTAGTTCAGTGTAGCACGTTCCTTCGGTTGGTCCAGTGGGACTACTAGCATAGTGACTTTTTCTCAAAGATCATTTTGCACTTCTTCAGGTTGACGACTCCATTCATATGGGTGGCTTAGTCTACTCCTAACAACAAGGGATAGGGATTGTTGTCATCGACAATCTTTATTACTTCAAAATCCGCCTACGCGCTCGTGCCTTCAATATTAATTGTTACCCCTTGCAACCTCCCCATGGGAAAAATCTTCCGTTGGTTCGCCATTCATAATTGAATAGGAGACCATTGTAACACAAGCCTGCCCATGAATTCCCATGTTTTCTTCAGTAATACATTTGTGTCCGAACCCAGATCTAGGATTACCTGATCCATTTCATACTCATCAATCTATGCAGTCAACCTCATTTCCCTTCCAGTACGCAATGCATGATTTCCCAATTTCCTGACTATGCACAGTTCTCCTAACCCCATGCACCTGGTGATTAGTTCTTGTTTTCCTTTAACCGCCTTATTGTCACACGACAATTCCATGCATGTCTCCAGAAAGGTAGTGAGCATTGAAGGATCCATTCCTGGCTCTTGTTGATCCTTACCACCTAAAGTGGAGGCCTTTTCAAAGTTCTTCTTAGCTTCCATAAATGTCTCATTTTCACGTTCTAAGTCAAACTTGAGTTCCTTCATAGGAGCCTTGCGAACCCATGTATTTTCCTCTGGATGCTTCCCCTTATCCTCTCCCGTGGTCGCACCGCTTTTGAGCATCATGTTCACATTTGGGTCTTCTTCACGTGCCTTAGACCTCATTATTTGTTATTCTGAGTCAGAGGAGGATGGAATACCCATGTTTCACACATCTTTATGATCAATCTAGGAAATTCTATTGATTCATGATCAAACTGAGCATAATACGAACAAGATATCCTTGTCGAGTTGGTACAATCGCGGGCATAGTGCCCTAGTCCTCTGCAATTGTAACAAATTAATTGTCTGCGGCCCCTTCTTGGTCCCATTCCACCTCGTCCTCAACCTTGCCTCTGAAATCCAGTGTGTGTCATCCCCACATTTGGGTCGATGGCTCGTGTTTCAGTCTGCATCCTATAGGCTAGGGTCTAATCCATCATTAGCACGTAACTGTAGCAAGTGTGCTCATCGTGGCCTACCGACCTACATAAATTACAAAACAATTGTTGGGGTGTTTGTGTATATTTCTGTAGAAAATGACAATTTTCCATCGTGTGTTTCCCTCCTATCTGACAGATCGCACACCATAAAGCGGGTGCTGCACTCGGCCTTGCCTATGCCTCCGGTCTCAGTGGCATTAGCCCTCCTCCTGCCAAGTAGTTCATGAAGACTAGACAATGATCCTTGTCATGGCCCTAGCCCTTGCATTTTATGCACCTGTTGTGGTAAAAACACAACCCCCCCATTATTGATGTGTTCACTTCAAATAATGGGGACCATTTCTATAAAAAAAAAAAAAAAATTATCGCTAAAAAACTAATCTATTAATTACATTAACGGGCAGTACATTACAGTCATGTAGTATCTTCGCCTGAGGCCAAGCCTCGGCGTTCTGAACCAGATATCAACCCACGTAGGCGAACTGAGACTCTCAAAAAGACACATCCCAAACAAAATATTGAACCCACGCAGGGGCAACCGACTACTAGCATAGTTATCCCGCGCAGGGGCATCTCAAAACAGGACCAGTCAAAAGGATTAACCCACGCAGGGGCAGCCTATTACTAACAGAGTTATCCCATGCAGGGGCAGTATTAAAACAGACCAGAAAAACATTGAAATTATCCCATGTCGGGGCAACATTAGACAAGACCAGAAAGACATTGAAATTATATGAGCCGAGAGCCAAAACAAGACCTGAAGGGAGCTGGAGACGGTGAAGCTGAGCGGAGGGCTGGCTACTTCTCCGGTTCCTCTTTGACCACTAGGCACCCCCAAGATTCTTCATCTTCCGCTGCAGCAGGATGGGGACCTAGGTTGACATCCCTCGCTTTGGAAGTTGACGCCTCCGGCATCTTTGGACCTGGATCTGCCACCAGTCGTGGCGCCTCTTCGACAAACGTTGAGCCCTCGTCCTGGTGCTGCTGCTGTTTGCCATGGAGCTCCTCACTATCAGATGGCGCTTCATCTAGGAAAAGAACCGACACATGAGCGTTGATGTGGGGTCTGTCCAACGAGCTACTGAAGGTGAAGATGGCCGAGCCAAAGGCCGGCGAAGGAGCTGAAGGGTCAGGGCTGCGGGAGTCCACAAATTGGCTGGCTTGAATTAGCGTGGCATCAGGGAAGCCATGGCAAAAACATCGACAGCGATAGGGGTTAGGAATCTGAGCAGGAGGCCGAGAGGACTCTCCCTTGGCTAACCCTCGACGGCAAGGCGGACGCTGCTGTGGCCTGACCATGCTTGTGACTGAGCCGAGGAAAAGGAACCGAGAGGGTGGCGGAAATGAGGCAGAGGTGGAATTGGGGAAGGACGCCAATTCGCAGTCCCCTCTCCTTTCAGAAATACGACCAACGAGCAGAGGGAAGGAGGGTGAGGTCTCCCTGAGAGCGGGTGAGCAGGCGGGAGCTGGAGCGTGAACCAGCAAGAACAGAGCGTCAAAGGCCGAAAGCTGCACATGACCCCGCATGAATTGAGCCTCAACATCAGCTAATTTAAACACTGAACCTTTGCCTCGAACCTCGATCGCCATAACTGCTCGTTGCAGACGAGCCTACGGCAAGAATGGCACAATGAATGTGCTTCCAGGTTGAACCCCGCCCTATATTCCATGGCGGCGATCCGGCATTGAATGCCCTCATTAATCTTGAGGCTACCCATGTCCTACAAGTGGCGCCTCCATAACTGACAATGTGTCACCCGCATCCGGGACAGCTGCATCTCCATGGATTAGGCTTTCACATTCCTAGAGCTAGAGTTTATTAGGAATGATCGCCGTGTTGCTTGGTTGGAGGGACTGTTCATTTTCTACCCCTATGTTGGCCAGGAGGTCAACAACCTTGTTTCCTTCTCTTCTTACATGATTGAAGGAGATGGCCATGTTCTTGCGCAATTCTTGCTCAATGGCATGCAGCCTTGCTTCGAGCCTCCAACTGCATGCGACTTTCCTAGCTTGAGAGCCATTATGTATTCGCGTGGCCATGTTTATTAGGATCTGAGAGTCGCCTTCAACAATCAGGGGTTGAAGGCTGAGCTTCCCCGCGAGGAGGAGGCCTTGCCAGAGCCCCTCTAGCAAGGCCTTCTCCTCGCAGGGAAGCTCAGCCTTCAACCCCTGATTGTTGAAGGCGACTCTCAGATCCTAATAAACATGGCCACGCGAATACAGAATGGCTCTCAAGCTAGGAAAGTCGCATCCAGTTGGAGGCTCGAAGCAAGGCTGCATGCCATTGAGCAAGAATTGCGCAAGAACAGGGCCATCTCCTTCAATCATGTAAGAAGAGAAGGCAACAAGGTTGCTGACCTCCTGGCCAACATAGGGGTAGAAAATGAACAGTCCCTCCAATCAGGCAACACGACGATCATTCCTAATAAACTCCAGCTCCAGGAATGCGAAAGCCTGATCCATGGAGATGCAGCTGTCCTGGATGCGGGTGACACATTGTCAGTTATGGAGGCACCACTTGCAGGACATGGGTAGCCTCAAGATTAATGAGGGCATTCAATGTCGGATCGCCGCCATGGAATTTCTATAAAAAAATTGGCTAAATACCTTTTAGCCATTTTATTTAGTTGATTATCCTACGCTTTTGTTAATTTTTCATTTTCTTTGGATTCTTATTTTGTTTGCTTTGTTAAAATTGATTTTTATAAGCTTCCTATTAACATTTGTTTCGCCTCATTTGGTCAATTGGTTTGAAAATGGTACTCCTTTGAAGTCTCATCATTTATCTAGCCTGGGTTCAAAATGCATAAAATGTACAATATTCCATTTTTTGTAAATAAATTAGTTCAATAATGCATTTATTTTAAATATCAACCCCTAGTTAGTTATTACTAACATTTTTTATTTTTCAACCAAATCATGAAATATCGAGATTTTAGTAATTTACTCCAATTTCCCAAATTGATTACTAATCTCGAAAACCAAAAATTTCAAAGTGGTTGTAATTTAATTTTCATTTTTATCAAAATAGTCGTAGTTTATAAACTACATTTCTTTAAAATAAAACAATATAAAATATAAACAAAATCTAAACAAAATTAATCGCATCGGGAGATCGGATCTGATCGCATCAGAGCTTTGATATATCACAAGTTTAACAAACCCTGACCTCCTGATTTTCCGATTGCAGATACCCCTCATATACCCGATTGCCGATTGCAAAAAGGACTCAAACTGATTAACCAAAGTTTTATAACTCTTTTGGTTTTTGAGTTTTAAACTCATTCATACGAATGAGTTAAAAGGTAATGGAGTGGTAAGTTAGTTTAACATTAAAATAAATATTAAATATTTAAATAATAAATTTTAAATTAATCTAAATATAAAATTTAATTAATTAATTGAATAAAAATTTAAATATATTTAGATTAATATTAATTAGTTATAAATAGTTAATTATATTTATTAGTTAGATTAATATTAATTAATACAGTTTATTGAATGATTAGTTTAGTTCGTAATTAACAATTTAATTATAATTAATTACTAGTTAAATAGAATTCTAATTTAGGATTAGATTTTTGCAACACAGATTCCAAAATTGTGTCAGATTTGACTCATCAAACTTAGAAGCTCATAGAATGAGTTTTACTTGGCCAAATAAAGCCCAAAAATGCTCATTGGAAAGATAAAATCAAGAAGAACATTTCCAAAGAGGTTTCACTAACAAATTTGGTCAATTATTGGGTCAAAAATCAAACAGAAGATCAAGCTACGAATTTTTTAAACAAAATCAATTTTCTGAATTTTATTTTCTGCATTTTCTTTTGTCCAAACCTCTTCTCAATGCAGATCCATTCATTAGTGTCCTTGGCCAATTAAACCATCCCAAGCATCAATAAAGAGCTTATATTTTATTTTCAATTATTTATTTAAATTGAATTTGATTGGATTTGTTTTAATGCTAGAAATGATATTTCAATTTTATGGTTGCACTTTAATTTATTTTGATTTCTTTTTGCAGGAAAACAGTAGAAGAGATATGGAGAAAAAGATCTCAATCAATGAGAATACTCCAGCAATTAAAGATTGGAATTTTGAGTAAATAAAATTGGATTGAGTAGATTTCTCTTCAACAAACGTTTCTCTCAAGAATTCCTTTGCAAATATTATAAATAGCAGATTGCAGAATGTAATAAAGGGTCATTCTCCTCTACAATTCTAGACTTCTAAAAGAACTTTTGTAATATGGATTTAGAGTTGTAAGTTGGAGGAGTCGAATCTCAGATCTGGAGATTATTGAGGTTTTTCTTCTACATTATGAGTTATGTATAATGAACAGAGTTTTCACTATTGTAGCTCCGGTTTTGAAAGAAAAAACTCAAACATTGTAAAGCACTATTAGAGACCGGAGCTGGAGAAATGGATTCAATAATTAGTATTTCGAATACTATTATTTTAAATCCTGGTTTCATTTTTGATGACAGGAATGTCTCAATTTACTTTCATATTTGTGCATTTTTGTTGGTATGGGTAATTTGTCTCTATTTGTTATTATGTATCTCTGCTCTTATGGATTAAATTCTTATTTTTGAGTAACTATTTACTCAAAAATCTGTCTTACAAAACTGATTTATTAAATAATGATGTGTTATAAACTATTTCTACATATTATTGTTTAATTATTGAATTTACTGATTTGACAATCAATATCATTTTTGTGAATTTCTTCCTGAGTGTTGGTGATTGATTATTTCAATTAAAAGGTCTTAATAGGATGCGTTTTGATATCCATCATATCAGTTAATTGAATTCATTCATTAACTTGATATTCATTATGAGAAAGACATGTTTAAATCTCAATACTTTAAATATCTTGCTCTTGGTTGGGTTAGATCTATATCTGCCTAATCAAGATAGGATTAAGATTAGTTTCATTTGCTTGCATTATAGAATAAGTTTGCATTTAGAGTAATTTCTACATTCTTTTAGTCCTCTTCTCAAAGAGGCAAAATTTTAGTTGTGGCTTGGCTAAACCCAAATCAGCTTAAGGGTCATTCTCTTCCTTGATTAGTAAGAAGAAGTGATATGATATCCCTGTATATTGGTAGTTAAAGATATATAATAAACCAATAGCAATAGGGAGAAGGTAACTAGACCTAGTTAAAACAGTCGAAGCCACCACAGTAAACGGGAAATGAGCTAATTTAAGGTCCGGACTGGGTGGTTATCCCCTAATGTTGTTGCAGTGATTTTCGAGGCATCAACATTTTTGGCGCTAGAAGGAGGGCCTGAGATTTTTTGTCTATTGGAGTATTTTCAATTTTAACATTTTATTTAATTACAATGACTCCTCTTAAACTTCCAGTTTGGAGTTGTATCCATGGGTGTGCATTTTCTAATACTCCACCCGAAGTGGTAAGATTTTTCTCTTAGGTAAAGTTTAATGGTAAGAGAAATCCTTCTGTTTTTAATCATGTCTTTCAATTTATTCAAAATGTTTCAAATTATGATTTTCAAGGAATTGATGAAGGCATTTTATGCAGAATTTTTACTCTCACATTTGCAACAAAATCCAAAAACCGGTGTAGAACTCTTCCGGTTGCCTTAATTCACAGTTGAGATTACTTTGCTACAATTTTCATTTGTAAATTTGAAGGCTATGATTATGAACGGGTATGTGATGAAATTGAATATCTACAAAGGTTTGAAAATAACTCTGTTAGAGATTTTAATATGTTATTTCATTTGAATTGTTTAAGATTTAAAATCGAAGATAAACCCATAGAAGAAGAATCACTACATTGGTTTGAATATATTTGTTCTCTTCCTCCTATTCTCAATCCATATGAAATTGGTTCAAGCTTTTTTCCATCTCCTTCCAACATAAAAGATAATTCCAATCTGGAAGTAAAAATAAATTATGATGAAGTGGTTTCACAAAGCTCAAAAAATATTTCTTATCAAATGCAAGAAGACAACAGTAGGAATTTCGAAGAAAGAGCCGCCTTTAAATCTGAAAGCTACTTTGAAGTAAATTCAAAAAATTAGATTGCAAATCAACAAGTACAAGCAGCAATCAAAGTAAATAATAACATGCAAACTACTGTACAAATTTCCGAATTTTTCCATGATGAACAAATGTCGAAATCAGAGCAGCAAAGCAGCCTTCTTCAAGAAAGCATGAGTACACAAAGGAATGACCTACAATCTGAAATTTACAATAAGCCTAATGTACAAGAGTTCTCAAACAGAGACATTTTAATTGCATTATTTCATATTCACATTTTCCCCTTTATCCTGATATTTTTAATAATGGTAATTTTTCCCCTCTTGCTATTAATGATATTTCAAAAAATAAAGAGGATGATCTAAATGAATTACCAATAATTTTTTATCAAAATAGAGAAACAATTATTGATTATTCTTTTGCCATTGATGAACATGAAATTTTTATTCCTCTTTGTTTTGATATATTGGATGAAGTTGAAGGGAATTCTAAAAAATCTTGTGAAGTCATTTATGATAATTACTCTGACATTGAGAATGTTGATTTCTATTCTTCTCAAGGGAATCCTCATGATAAAATTAAAATAACATCTGAGAATGAGGAACCTTTCAATTTAAAATTATTCCAAATAATCATCATTCTAGAGCAGCAAATTATCTTCATGATTTCACTATTCAAGAAAACATTTCAATTTATGATTCATATCATGATCAAGTTCTCATTCCTACTCATAATCATAATTCATTTTCTAATTTACGAATTAGAATCGGCAATTACTCAAATTTCTTAATTCTAGCCAATCCTTGTGAAAAAAATTATTTCAAAATTATCCTAATTGTGCTGTAACATTTGTTGTAACAATAGTGATTTCATTTTATTTTTGTTTCCTCACTTATTTTTCTTAAAAAAAGATTTTATTTCTAATTTTATTTTTCATATTTTTTATAATTTATGCTGTCATATTGAGCACTTTACTATCAAGCATTCAATTGATGCATTGTCCTGTTGGAAAATTAAGGTTTCATATTATAATCATGAGCATCAAAAACTATTTTAATTTCAATTTCAATCAATGTTAATGTTTTATCAAAAGCTTCTATCTTCTCAAAGGCAATATCAATAAGAAAATATATATTTACAATCTGGTCAACAATCTAATTCAATTAATAATTTTCCATTTTATTTGAAAGATTTCCATCCATTTTTCATTAATTCATTTGAAAAATATTTGGAAAGTTTCCATTCATGGAAGATTGTTAATAGCTTAACATTTACACATAACACTAACAATTTCTTCCATGTCTTTGAATTTAAAAGCTCATATCCAGAATCTGACATGTTATATCTTCCTTTGAGCATTTCCCAATCCTTAATAGAAATCCATCCAAATTTCTATGATCTAATTGGTATTCAATTAGACAGGAAATTTCTAAAGAATGAGATTTTAGTTAAGTTGCTAACAACAACTGTGAATTCTATTTATAAATTTATCTTCCTCAGTTTAGTTAGATTTGTATTTTTATTACTAACATTTGAATTGTACATACATACAAGAATTAAAATCAGAAAATTGTTACATTGGAAATATGACTATACCTAGTCATTTTCATGTATATGGTTAGAATAAGAGTAGAATTAATTTAGTTTGTTTATTTTTATTTCAATAGTTTTGCATATTAAAAAATAAAACAAAGCAATCAACCATTCTCATACATGTTCAGTGAAAACATTTTCTTCTTATCAGAAAGTTTTAATTCTTGTTTTCATTTTTAAATTTCTTACAGCAATACCTCTACTCTGCCTATTTTGAATAATACCTTGATTAAATTCAATTGAGGTTGCACTTGGCATCAATCACTTCAAAACCACTTTTCTTCATTTTGTGATTTCCTTCTAAGATTTTCTTTTGAAATTTATATGATAAAGGTTTTGAGGATATAAAAGGGTCATGATCTCATTATCCCATGAAATGTATGACTGTCTATTATAAGCTTACTTCTAATTCAATCATTATTAGTCAGTTTAACCTTTCGCGGTAATCATATGAAGTTTATATTATCTTCCTCGAAATTTGCTAAACTAACCTTAAGGATGTCCATTTTGTTGTGTGCACACATTCAAATCTGTTTTGATATTTTTCCACAATTAGTGGCTTTATCCCATTCTGATCTTTAATTTATTATTTGATGTTGTAATACACATCATATTCATTTACTAAAGGCATTATTAAACAGTCACTATAACAATACAGATTCTTCTCAAGTTATTCAGAATAAGCATAGATAATAAATTGTTGTTTCAATTCAAAAGGGAAGATTATTTTCATATTTATTTTTGGTAAATTTTATATTTCCTGAACATGAATAAACAGATTTTATTTAGGTTGAGTGCACACTTTGATTTAGAATAAATGATGAGATGATTTTGAACAAAGTCAGAATTTTGATAAATCCAAGCAAGGATTTGAAGATTTATGAGGTAAAATCTACAAACAATTTCCTTCCAGGTACGCATTTACAAGTTCGTTCTCATCTATTATTAGTTTCTCTTTTCTTTAGTTTATTTTTATTTTTGTTCTATTTTATTTAGAGGTTTTCATTTGTTTTCAAAACTTGAAGTAAGCAGCAAACCCATTTCAAATTTACAACAGGTTCATGGAAATTTTATTTGTGATTCATTAAAATTTGAGCATTTTTAACTTTGCTTTCAACCATCAGAAAATCCAATTGAAATTTCAAGCAATATCATAGGATTCAACTTAATTTTCATATTGCTGATACTTCAGTGAAAATATTCACAATACTACCATCCCGCTCATCTTTGTCAATAATTTTATTCCTATATCACATCATCCACTTCACAATCATTTGTAGAAAAATATTTCATTGGAAGTAGCTTTTAGCATTTTTGATAACAAATTGTTCATCAAATATCTCCGATGTATTACCTCGCTCATATGTCATATCGCATTTCGCATATCGGAGGTTTGCAGTTGAATATACTTCCATTATCATGAATCACCAATCTCTGATAAACGACTTTACTGATATTGTGATGACCACATAATTCCGGACCCGATATTAAATTCAAATCAAGTTTATAAAGTATCACGTCCATTCAATCACAATAAAAGTAGGGGCATAATTTTAAAGGGTCGATGTCTCAGATTTGATATGTTATTAAATTTTCATCATAAAATTATCGGGTCCACTCTTCATCGCATATCAGCATATCGAGAATTGTTATACCATGTGTTTAATATTGCCGATTATGATCGCCAATTAGTGACATCATTCATCACATATCAGCATCGCAAGAATCATATCTTGTTACATCGGGTACCAAAAGTTCGTCGATCACCGATTAGCCACGTCATCCATCGCATCGTTGATATCGCAAGAATCATATTGGCATTTCCTACATGACTATTCTCTGATATTCGCATCGCATGACCATACCACTATCCCTAATCTGTGATGTGTAATGTACGATATGCAAACTACAAATCACAAGGCGCGGTGTGCAACGTGCAAATTGCAACATCACTTTCCCCAATTCGCAATATAATATTTCTTCAATGGTGTGATCGTTCTATCTCATCACATATATTCTCTTCGCATGATCTCATATCTGCAATTTGCTATTGTAACTTCCGATGCGATAGACTCCAACGCATGCCTCTATGCCAATAATATTTAATGATATATGGCATATCAGCAAAGGTGAAATTTTGGCAAATCAAATTTTAAGCATAGTGAAGAAACATGCAATGTGAATCATCCGATAAAGTATATCGTTGTATGGAATAATTTAAAGCAATCTTGGATAACCACTATCGTAAGAAAATGATTGATGACAAATTTGCAGAATATTCAAATCGTTTTGATTTCTCATACATTTCAATTTTAAATATATAATTCCATAATTTAATAATAAATTCAAGACCTTTCCATCTTCACATTTAAATTTCATTAACTTGGATTTGGTCTTAATTTTGGACAATTTATAAAATCATGGAGTTTATATGAAACTTATAATATTTTGAAAAACAGTGATTACTGCAAATTTTCATTCTCATTTCCGATGCATTTGTTTTCCCTTGAACACTAAGCATTCCATTTTTGCATTTTACTGCTTGCTTTAGTTTAAATAAAATAAATAACGATCTTAGGTTATAGGATTTGGTTAGTTTGAGTTCTTCATGTTTTTAAGGTTAATTAAAATAAGAAGTCAGCTAGTTGGAGAAACTGATACCTCTCAGGTAAGATCAAATGCAATTATTCAATGGTAAGATTCACGTACCCACTTTCATTAATTTCTGTTTCGTTACTTTAGTTTCAGTTTTGTTTTTCTGAAATATAAATCTGTTTTGCAGCTCTTCATAAAAGCTTTCAATCCTTTGCCAGGTCATATTTTGTAAGTCTCATACTCTTCTGCTGCTTTTATTTCAAGAAGTAGCGATAATGTTCATTGAAATAGTGACACCGGGAAGTTTCTGAACATTTAGAGTGTTTCTTTAAGCATTCATTTTATTAGAAAATGGTTAAGATGATGCTTTGAAATAAGAAGATTGACATTAGACAGAGATTTTTCATTGTGGCTGAATTTTATCTCACTACTATCTAAAAGACTAAAACACTTACAACCCTGCAAGGTATGATTTTTCTAAATCTCGACATAAGAAGAAATGATTAGGCGATTATTTTCTTTTTCTTCATATTGTTGAGACATTAGTATAAACATTCTTGTTTGAGTTTATCTTACGAAATTTGGATTTTCCTTTCCACTTTTAAAATTTCTTCATTTTTATTTTTGTTCTCTAATTTCTTTCTCATTTTAGCATAGGAATTTCTTTCCTTTACTTTTCAGTTTTGATTTTCGTGACTTTGCCATGATTGATATGGAAGGCCTACTTGTTACCTAACAATGGTCAACATACATGGAGAAAAATTGTTAATAGTCACCTATTAGCTTTTTCTTAAATCTCTTAGTAAAGTTTGATTTTCTTATTATAAAGGTAAACATACTTAAGGAAGAGATTACCAATTTAGAGAAGTTGACAAAGTATCATAAAATCTGAAAAAAAAAAAATTATTTTTCATCAAAATTGTAATAATTTTGAGATTTCAAAATTTTATTAAGATCTTTAAAAGTTCTATTATCAGTCAAGAAATTTTTTTTTTAACCAAGTAAAGACACTTTACAACGAAACACCTTTAACTCTGAAATTTTCATTCTTAACTCTGAAAGAGTCAATGATTCTCCCTATCCCAAAAAGTCTTATTTTTCTACATTGTTATCTAGAAATATATTTAAAATTTAAAAGATGATAGGTCTCATCATGAGCCTACTTACCATGATCATAGGAGAAAAATAGGCTGACATTACCAACATCACTAAACAAACCAAGGTAATGGCTTATGATTGCAAACAATTATAAAACGAGAGGTCTCATCATGAGCCAGCTTGTTCAATCCAATTATAACCAATGTATGGCATTGTCAACTACATGGCTACCAAACTAGGACAATGGCTTTTAAGAACTAAAAAAATAAAAAATAAAAATAAAAAAAATAAACATATATAAATGGATTTATCTTTAGGTCAATAATCCTTAAATAAATAAGATTTTGAATAATTGATGATTAAAAGGTAACCCTATCGAGACTATAGATGTTTGCTAGCAACAGTGGCTCTACCTGTGACAAATGAGTATATTTTAAAACCTAAGTTGTATAGTGACCCCTATTTTATCTCTACAACTAATTAAGCACTGATACAGAAATTTGAAATATTTTAATTTATGAAAAATTTTGAGAAAATTACAGTTATATGACTTTTGTTTTTCTAGACTAATGAACCTAGTCAAGCATTTCAAGCATAATTCTCTCTTCTTTAATTATTTTTACTTTAATTTTAGGAAAATTTCATTCATATCAAATAGTGATAACTGGTTCTTCCCCCGTATGTCGCCATTGTTGTGGTAAAAACACAACCCCCCATTATTGATGTGTTCACTTCAAATAATGGGGACCCTTTCTATAAAAAATTTTGGCTAAACACCTTTTAGCAATTTTATTTAGTTGATTATCATACGTTTTTGTTAATTTTTCATTTTCTTTGTATTCTTGTTTTGATTGCTTTGTTATAATTGATTTTTTATAAGCTTCATATTGACATTTGTTTCGCGTCATTTGGTCAACTGGTTTGAAAATGGTATTTTTTTGAAGTCTCATCATTTATTTAGCCTCGATTAATTATGCATAAAATGTACAATATTCCATTTTTTATAAATAAATTATTTCATTAATCCATTTATTTTAAATCTTAACCCCTAGTTAATTATTACTAACATTTTTCATTTTTCAGCGAAATCATGAAGTATCAAGATTTTAGTAATTTACTCCAATTTCCCAAAGTAATTACTAATCTCGAAAACCTAAAATTTCAAAGTGGTTGTAATTTAATTTTCATTTTTATTCAAGTAACTATAATTTATAAACTAAACTTTATTAAAATAAAACTAAAATGAACACTATAATAAAAACAATATAAAATAAAAATATATATTAAAACCAAAAATAAAATAAAAAAAAATTAATTGCATCGTCAAGATCCGGATCTGATCAGCATCGGAGTTTTCATATATCACAATTTTAACAAACCCCGACATCCCAATTTGCCAAGTGCCGATACCCCTCATATCCCCAATTGTGGATTGCAAAAAAGACTCTAACTAATTAACCAAAGTTTTATAACTCTTTTGGTTTTTGAGTTTTAAACTCATTCATAGGAATGAGTTAAAAGGTAATGGAGTGGTAAGTTAGTTTAACATTAAAATAAATTTTAAATATTTAAATAATAAATTTTAATTAATTTAAATATAAAATTTAATTAATTAAATTAAATAAAAATTTAAATATTCTTTAGATTAATATTAATTTAGTTATAAATAGTTAATTATATTTATTAATAACAGTTTATTAAATGATTAGTTTAGTTCATAATTAAAAATTTAATTAGAATTAACTATTAGTTAAATAGAATTCTAATTTAGGATTAGATTTTTAATTAAAAATTCTAATTTTTAGCCTAGCAATAGAAATTCCAGAATTGTGCCAGATTTGACTCATCAATTTTGGAAGCTCATAGAATGAGTTTGATTTGGCCAAATAAGGCCCAGGACAGCTTATTAGAAAAATAAAATCAAGGAGAACATTTCTGAGGAGGTTTCACTAACAGATTTGATCATTTATTGGGTCAAAAATTAGGCAGAAGATCAAGCTACGAATTTTTTAAACAAAATCAATTTTCTAAATTTTATTTATGCATTTTCATTTGTCCAAACCTCTTCTCAATGCAGATCCATTCGTCAATGATATCCTTAGCTAATTAAACCATCACATGCATCAATAGAGAGCTTATATTTTATTTTCAGTTATTTATTTAAATTGAATTTGATTGGATTTGTTTTAATGCCAGAAATGATATTTCAATTTTATGGTTACATCTTAATTCATATTGATTTATTTTTGCAAGAAAATAGTAGAAGAAATATGGAGCAAAATATTTCAATCAATGAGAATGATCCAGCAATTAAAGATTGGAATTTTGAGCAAATAAAATTGGATTGGGAAAATTTCTTTTCAACAAACTTTTCTCTCAAGAATTTCTTTCCAAATATTATAAATAGCAGATTGCAGAATGTAATAAAGGGTCGCTCTCCGCTACAATTCTAAACTTCTAAAAGCACTTCTGTAATAGGGATTTAGAGTTGTAGGTGGGAGTAATGGAATCTCAGATCTGGAGATTATTGAGGTTTTTCTTCTACATTCTGAGTTATGTATAATGAACAGAGTTTTCACTATTATAGCTCTGGTTTTGGAAGCAGAAGCTCAGGCATTCTAAAGGACTATTAGAGACTGGAGCTGGAGAAATGGATTCAATAACTTGGTATTTCGAACACTATTATTTTAAATGTTGGTTTCATTTTTTATGACAGGAATGTCTCAATTTACTTTCATATTTGTGCACTTTTGTCGGTATGGGTAATTTGCCTCTATTTTTGTTATTATGTATCTCTGCTCTTATGGATTAAATTATGATTTCTGAGTAACTATTTACTCAGAAATTTGTCTTACAAAATTGATTTATTAAATAATGATGTGTTATGAAGTATTTCTGCATATTATTATTTAATTATTGAATTTACTGATTTGACAATCAATATCATTTTTGTGAATTTCTTCCTGAGTGTTGTTGATTGATTATTTCAATTAAAAGGTCTCAATAAGATGTGTTTTGATATCCATAATATTAGTTAATTGAACTACTTCATTAACTTAATATTCATTATAAGCAAGACATGTTTAAATCCCAATACTTTAAATATCTTTCTCTTGGTTGGGTTAGATCTATATCTGCCTAATTAAGATAGGATTAAGATTAGTTTCTTTCGCTTGCATTATAGAATAAGTTTGCATTTAGAGTAATTTCTACATTCTTTTAAGTCCTCTTCTCAAAGACGAAAAATCTTAGTTGTGGCTTGGTTGAAACCAAATCAGCTTAAGGGTCATTCTCTTGCCTGATCAGCAAGAATAAGTGATCTGATATCCCTATCTATTGGTAGTTAAATATATATAATAAACCAATAGCAATAGGGAGAAGGTAACTGGACCTAGTTAAACCAGTCAGAACCACCACACCAAATGAAAAAGGAGTTTCTTTAAGGTCCGGACCAAGTGGTTATCCCCAAATGTTGTTGCAACGATTTTCGAGGCATCAACATCACCATACCTCCTCGCGCACCTTTGGCCATGGTGCCCTATCCTGCTTCAAGCTTTGCATTTCCAAACATAGGTTTTGTAGTTGTGCATAGAATTGTTGAAATTCTAACCCAGGGTCTTGTATCAGGGTCTCATGTAATCTCATCACCATTTCCAATGCTTCGGCCTGAGTGGAAAGTTTCTATTGTGACAGTGTTGTCCTCAAGTGCAGTGTCAGAGATGCTACAAACCTTGTGCGATGTTATGCATCTATCAACATCATATTGGCTTCACGCATCGAAATCTTCATCCGTTGATCTAGATCTTAGGGAGTCTCGCCCGGGAGCATCGCGATCTCTTTAAACCCGATGATTGATTGTGTTTCTGACTTTGATATACTAAATTCCCTGTTTAGCATGGTTTGAATCTTTGTTATCCATGTGTTTGGGTGGTCGTTAGAGTGTTTGATGTAATGCATTAATCGCGATCCTACAACGCACTCACCAATGTAGCCTTCTTAATGGTGTTGTTTATAACACATTGTGCTTTCCATACTACTCTTACCACGAACTAGAATTGGTCTGGATCCTCGTTCCCTACTCCTCTTAATACTGGTAGTTTGATCGCGCTCGCCATACTGAACCGCGAAGTTGGTGGAGGTGGAGTGGATGGATATGGAGGTGAAGTGGGTGGCGGTGTGGGTGGTAACCATGAAATCCACTACCTTATTAAACTGACCGCGCTTCTCAGAGAAACCTTCGTGACCTCGTCCTCGCTCTCTCAAGAGGGTCAAATTAAGGGACTGTTTTCTAATTCTTCACTACGTTCGCTTCTATAGATCCTTCTACTCCGTGTAGTCCCACACATTAATTCATTCGCATAACTCGTTTTCCACATAACAACATTTTAATCCAGGTATTCAAAGACTTAATGTACTTACCTCGCGGTCCTTGGAGAAAGCATCACTCTCCCTCGTTGTAACTGACAGTTGTGTCCACTAGAAACTCAGTGATAAATCCTCCTATTATTCGATCGAGCCAGTGGTCCATACCTCCCGCTATCTTATCTTCCGAGACTTCTAGTCTACGCAGTAGTTCCGAAGTCCACACTATTGGTCGGTCGAGCCTACACCTTCCTTGGTTGTCATCTAACCTCGTGATCCAGTGATATATTTCAGAAGGAAAGGATGCAAAGAAAATCTCGTGGATTTCCGTATACACGTAACGATCCAACCAATTTTTCTCAAATACTTGTGGAGTTTTGTTTTCCTATGTTGCGAACTCATGAATCTCCTTGTCCAACCATTCTTCAATTTTATTCTTTGTTGGGTTCCAGTGGCACAACATCAGACATCCCTTATGCAGATCCTGATCTTAGCAACGGAACCAGTTATTGGCTTAGTGAGGCCTGACCCAGGTTCAGAAGTGATTTAGCCAAGCAAATATCATTAGTACTATCCCTTGCGCAACAGTCCACAGAGTGCGTATTGAGGTCTCACCCAAAGTAATATGGGAGGGTGCTAGAACCAGGTTTCCGCACCCTGGGGATGTTTGATATAAGGTGACTGGTACGTGGTCCAACCAACGCACTCAGCTGCAAGGGTCCACGCACTCAGCTGTGGACTCTCCCAGGCCTTTGCGCACTCAGTTGCATAGCCTCTTCCTACTACTACGACCCAGTACACTTCAACTTCCACTCTATTCTCTAACCATGCCTTCGTTATTTCATCTATCTTCTACCAAGCTTAACTATCTTTACACTTAGAGCCTTGCTCTATTTATACATCTCATAGTCCGCAGACCATGGGTAGGCCGACACAACTTTCCATTAAATTACAATATTTTAGGGTAGAGATCCCTATGACTCGATTGTACTCTTCGCACTCTGCGCCTGTACTTCACAGAGTTCTACACCATCTTTGACCAAAACTTGGGCTTTGAGCCCCAAAACCTATTGCGGGGATCCCATGCCCAACATAGGCCTTCCTTTAATTGCATGCACCACCTGTATAATTTGAATGATTATATAACTAATAGTACATTATAAACTCCAATCTCAATTAGGTCTTTCTTTGTACTAATATGCATGAGTTAATTATGAGTGAATCTTCAGTTTATTGGTTGATCAGTGATAGTTACACCCCAGTACTACAGGTTACACCCCACCACTGGATCTCCCACTAATTCCTCCATCAATGGGAAGTAGTTTAATGGAATTTAACCCAGTTAAATTGAATTAAGTAATTACAACTCAAAATAAACTCAACGATGGCTCCTAAAATGTAGGAAACACTCTACATGACTCTAGTTAGACTCCTAACTCGAATTAACTGCTCCAACTAAGTCAAATGAACTTAGTTAAGTATTACAAGTTGTTATGAGAATTGGAATTACAATTTAATTCAAGGACAAAATTAAATTAGGATTTCTTGTTGCATTTTCAACATAACTATTGTTGTTAAAAGCATTAAAAATTAAAATATATATATGGGTTGGCAGGCTGCTACCCATGCCACCCCCCAACAACATAGGTTAATTCTTATAATGTGTTGGGTGGGCCACCCACTGGTGGACCCACCCAACCCACCATTTAACATTCAATGCTTTTAAAGGTTGACATGCATTAAACATGCACCAACTGCCAACCAACTCACCCATCGGTGGCTCTACCAACCAAACAATACACCATTTTAAACACCATCAAAAACCATTAAAACAAATCTCGTAATCACCGAAACGTTGTTGAATATTTAAATAATGACCAAGCCATATTTGGGGCGTGGTGGGTTTTGAACTTGGTTTTCCCCTAACCAAAAACTTAATTTTGCTTCCGCCAACCAACATGTCATTTAGACATTTGTTGGAAGCTCCATTAGTGCATTTCCATATAAACCTTGATCAATTGCTAGACGAGGAGAAGGAGTGGCAGAATCAGAGCAGTGGAACCGAGTTGCAGGTGCACCCAGGAGCATGCCCAGGCTAGAACCATGCCCAGGAGGGTATGAAATTCGATAAAGATTCCTATGGAATCTTGGGAGAATATTTTTGCAGTGAATCTAAAGATTCCTTAGAGCTCTAGAGGTGACTTTCTCAGAATATGGTCAAGTTTATAGTTGTTTGACACGATTTCGCACCACAAATCCAACGATGATGTCTATTTCTATCGTTGAGCTTTGCATTTTCGTTCCATGCTAGAAAATGGAGGTATAAGGGTCATTTATGTAAATTTGATTGTAATTCATTTTTCTTCCATTTAATGAAAGAGGCCTCTGCATATTGAACAAGGCCCGAAGACATAGCCCACACTAGATGAACTCTGTGTAATCAAATAATTTTGTGCCTTTGATCTCATGGTTTCTTTTGATTTCTTCTTCTTTACATGTGTTTAACTTACTTGGTTACATGCACATTTATATGCAATTCTATATGCATCCTTGAAGTAAAATATATGGATCAAGTTTGGTATCAGAGCAGGTCTTCTTGATGCAAGTTGCATGAGTGAATGCTGACTAGAAACAAGCTCCAAAGGAGAGAAGGAAAATTCAAATCCTTTGATCCCGAAGTGGGGTGTGCACGAAAAAGACGGAACACGGCATATGATGAAGTTCAAATGGAGGAAGAGTGAAATTATCACCAGATATTCTTCATGATTGTAAATAAAGTTGACAAGTTTTTTGCAGAATATGAGTAGACAATCCAGCTTGAGAAGAAAGAAAAAGATGACCATGCCTTGATAAATCATGAAGGTGGAAGAGGAGAGAATCCTGAACCACCCTCTCCATCCTCTAATGATAGTTCTTCTTCTTCTTCTCATCACTCTAATAGGCATCATAGGAATACATTTAAGAAGCCAATTTTTAATCTAGATGTAAAGTTTGATTTGTCCACATATAATGGAGAATGTAATGTAGAGAAACCAAATAATTGGATTAGAAATATCAACGTTTATTGTCGGATTCAACATATCGAGGAATATGATTCCAAGATCCAATTATCATCTCTTTGGCTAAGTCACACTTCTCTTGTCTCGTGGAAGATCAAGTTGCAAAAAGCTAGCCAAAACATGGGTAATCTCCTTTCTTCTTGGTCCAATTTTGTTTCTGCATTAAAGATTAGTTTTATCCTTTATGTTATCAACACAAGGATTTAATGGAATGGCAATATTGGAGACAAGAAAAGGGTCAAATTGTACAAATATTCGTAGAAGAGTTTACGAAACGATCTTTAAATTTGGGCATTTCACTTGATGCACCTGAAAATATAACAAAGTATATTGGTGCTTTACATAGTTACATCAGGCATTCTTTGTTGTTATTTGAGCGTACTACTATTGATGCAGCCAGTTTGAAGACCATTAACCTTGAAATAAGGGGAAAGAATGATAAATAAGAGAAACCAAATAAATGATATTTCAAACCTCATAATGGCAAGTACAAAGGAAAAGGCCAGGGAGAGGACAAGAAAGCAGCTACAACCAAGGAGGAAGGAGAAAAGCCATCTTGCACACATTGCAAGAAGGAAGGCCATGATGATGAACACAGTTTAAAGTTGCATCCAAAGTTGAAACCAAAGAGATTTTGTGGGAAGAACAAGAAAAATACAGTGGAAACCATACAGTAAGAGCTTGGATCTGATTCTGGTGACGAAACACAAATCACGGCAGTGGGGATACAAGGTTCCCTTTCTCTTCATGCTAATGAGAACTCTGAATTGCATGCAAATATATGTTCTTCAAATGAGTCTCTTGTTAATAAATGAAACAGGACAAAATTATTCTACATTAGAGTCGTAATGAAACATACTAAAGTGGAAACCTTGTTTGATCTAAGCTCACAAGCAAACTTGATTTCAGAATCCTTGGTTAAGAAGTTAGGGTTAGAGACCAACCCTAATTCGAAACACTACCCTCTTGGTTGGGTGTGTGATAAAGCCAAATTACATGTAACCAAGTAGTGTAGAGCTATATTTTTTATTGCGTCCAAACTAGTTAGTGAGGTTGATCTTGATGTTGTACCCTTGGATATCTGTGGTATTGTATTGGGGAGTCCATATTGGTATGATAGGAAAGCAATTTTCTTTCGCAATGAAAAAAAGTATCATCTCACGAAATATGAGGTGGAATACATTATTAGAGATCATCGTGCCAAAATCAATGCCAGTCTTGCAAATGCAGGTTAGATGAAAATATTAATCAATTCCATCAAAGGGTACATTCTCATGGTTGTGAGAGAAAAAGATGCAGAGACATCTGAAGCTTTCCAAGGTTGTGATCCTACTCATAAAAAGGAATTATATGAAATTGTTTCTAACTATAATGGGATTTTTTAGGAACCAAGTGGGTTTCCTCCAAAGTGTGAGATTCACTTGCAGTAGGATGCTACTTTACCCAACATTGGTATGTATGGTTTGTCAGTCATTGAGATGTAGGAGATAAAGAAGCAGGTGTAGTAAATGTTGAACCAAGGGATCATAAGGCCAAATTCTTCTCCATTTGGTTCACCTATTGTTTTGGTTCCAAATAAGGATGGCACATGGAGGATGTGTGTTGACTATAGATCACTCAACAAAATAACGATGAAGAATCGGTACCCTCTCCCTCACATTAATTATTTGTTAGATCAATTGAAAAATGATGTCTAATTCACAAAACTAGACTTGTGCATTGGCTATCATCAAGTCAGGATTGCATAATAGGATGTATTGAAGATTGCATTCCAGAAGAAATAGGGGTTTTTTGAATGGTTGGTGATGCCATTCAGACTATGCAATGCTCCGAACAAATTCATGAGGGTGATGAATGATATTTTCAAACCTTTTCTTGATGATTTTGTACTTGTTTATCTTGATGACATTCTTGTTTTTAGTAGGACATGGGAAGATCATGTGAGTCATGTTAAAAAAGTGCTTGATGTTTTATAAAAAGAAAAATTGGGTTTCTAAATGTCTAAGTTTGAATTTGGTAAGACCTCTTTGGTTTAGTTGGGTCACATTGTCAGAGGTGGAAAATTAAAAATAGATCCTTCTAGAATTGATGTGATTGTAAAGTGTCCTAAATCCACCAATGTTACAGATCTTTGTAGTTTTTTGGGTGTACTAGAATAGTGGATAAGGTTCAATGCCAAATTATCCATCATTGCATCCAACTTACATGCATTGACATGTGTGAATCAAAACTTTCATTGGGGAGGAAAGCAGCAGAAAGCCTTTGATACACTAAAAGAGAATATCAGTATTGCACCCGTTCTGGCCTTACCTGAGCTCCAGTAGGCTTTCAATATTGAGGCAGATGCTAGTGGGTACATTGTGGGATCAGTATTGATGCAGTAGAAGAAACTTGTATGTTACCATTTGGAGACACTCTCCAAATATGTTGTGAACTATCCCACATATGAAAAGGAGTTGTATGCCTTGGTTCAAAGCGTGAAGAAGTGGAAGCACTATTTGATTGGCAAGGAGACCACCATTCACATAGATCACTATCCCTTTCCATACCTCTAGTCGCAAACCAAGCTTCAGCAAGCATGTCATTTCAGATGGATGGCATTACCTCTAGCAGTTTTGTAACAACCCTAGTGAAAATTTCATGTAATAAAAGTTAATAAAGGAAAATAAGACCACGATTAAGGGACACATATTCGAAACTGAATGTTGGGAAAATATATCCTAGTGGGCATCACTGGATGTGTTTATGGCTAAAGGAAATTGGAAAAGGCTAATGCAAAGGAATTAAAAAGGGGAAAAGGCATTTTTGGGACATTTACTTATGAAAATAAAGGAAATTAGGAGAAAAGTAAGGTGAAAGTTCATAGGTTGCATGCGCGGAGGAAATTGAAGGAAATAATGGAAAATGAAGAAAATGGAGGCCTCATTAATAAAAAGGCTTCTAAGGATCAGTTGGTAATATTTTGTTAGTTCAATTTTGGAGATCTCTCATTATTCGCTCTCTCTCACTCTTGGTCACTTAGAGTTTTCTTGTAACGCTCTAGCTTTGGATCAAGGAAGGAAAAGAAAGCAATGGGAAATGAAGGAAAGCAAGGATCAAGGAAGGAAGAGAAGGATCAAGTAGCTTCAACAAGAATACTTGTAGGTAACTTATTGCATGTGTCATTTCATAGTTGGTTTTGACATGCATGGCTTTGTAGTTGGTGTATGGTTCTCTTGTTGCTGGTGGCATGGTTTTTCCAGGTTATGACAGTGGTTTTCATCCTAGCATTTCCTTTTTTGGATGCCATGGTGTGGTGGGATGTTTATCTCGATTTTGAGCTTTGAATTTTCTGGATGGATTTCAAAATCTGGGGCAGAGGTGGTCTCAAGGTTCATTCATAAAGGCCTAGGAATCCCTTGACTGGTTTTGGCAAGATACATAGTAAAGCCTAAGGGAGGAGTCTCGGTTTACAACCTAGTGATCTAGTTTTGGATTATAGTAAAGCCTGAGAGTCTGGTCTCGGTTTAGATCCCAGTGGTCTAGGATTATATTGTGTTAAATATTGAGATACAAGGAGACAAAAAATTCCTCAAGGATAATGATGGATTCTAGATGGAATTCCAAGCTCGGTTCGGTTTTGTGATTGGAGCACTGGTCTTGGCGTAATCACAGTTTGGTGAGGTTGGAGGTGGTTTAACCTATAGATTCCCTTGGTTGTTTTTGGATTGGTTTATCCATGAGATTCCACATTCATGCTGGCTGAAAGAATGATTTGGTTCAGCCATGTCTATGGTCGGGTGGTGCGTGGAAGTCTCAACCATGGTCAGGTTTTCCTATGATTAATGAAAGCTAAGTTCTCTTTCTTTTTTACTTGTTTATATTTAGATTTAATGGTTATCATATCTTTGTTATTTCCATGGTTTATGTTGGTTATAAGCATAGTTAATTGACAGGTTCATGTTGTGTTTATTTCATGTATATACTTGTAATTGTTAAAAGGATGGATGAAAGACCTAATTGATGTCATAACAGTTCAAGGGAGAAGGCAATGATCCTTCTTGTCATGTTTCAAAAAAAAATTCAATCATTCATGCTTTGCCTTGTATCCTAGACCTGTAGGTTGCATTGATGCCAAGTGTTTGACAAAATTTTAGTCCTGGTTGGGGATTTCGGGGCCTAGTCCTGAAGTTGATTTTGGGTTTATTAGTCTTGTCATCATGTGTTTGATGGATTTTGAAAGTTATAGCAAGTTTTGGGTAGTGGCCAAAATTTTGGGCTAGAAAAGTGCCATAAATTTCGCACGCGTTGTCACATGTCTGCTGGGAAAAGTCCCTGGAAGCAACCATCTAGGCCTTTGAGAGCGTCTAGAGGTCCCTGGACACTGGAATGCCCATAGAATGAGAACATCCAAAGGTGAAGAGGTCTAAAAGGTTAGTGGGACCCCAAGGGAAGGATGTCTGAGTGGTTGAGATGTCTTTTGGGATTTTTGTTGCTGATGTAGAAGGTATGGTTGATGTGTTTCATTCAATTCCATTTCCTTAAGGTCACCAAGGAGGTTGAATCATATCATAGTAGCTTGTCGTCACATGTTTACCCTGGTTGGTCAGTTACTTGGGTAGATGTGGGAGGAGGTTGGTAACAGATTGGTATCAGGGCGTGGTTACACTCTCCTTGGTTAATGTGTTTTTCATGCATTCATGTCAATTTCCCATGTGTCAGTCATCCTTGAATGCGTGTTGCATATGCATGGTGTTGGTCATGGTCATAGTGATGTCATCATGGGAATAAGGATGTTGTTTTTTGAAGTGTGTTGTCATGAGTGTATGATTGGATACATGTTTTTTATCATTATGTATTGTCAGTGTACGTTTGTATGGTTGTGTTATCATGCATTAAGTCACGGTCTGTGTAGTTGATAAGTTCATGCATTGATGATTGGACTCTATCTAGAATGATGGACATATGATTACATGTCTATATGTTGTATTTTATATGCTATCATGATTATATTATACATGCATCATGTTGATTTTTTGATCTTGTATACAAGGTATCGTCCTCGAAGTATACTAAGGTATGTTGAATTATTGTGATTTGGTGTAGCTAACATAGTATGCCTTGCAGAAAGAGATCAAAATCGCTAGCAAGATGGTAGGCTACAAAGGCTCTCCCTATGAATCAGATGAGTAGTGTGGTGTTTTTCTCTGTTTTGATTTCGCGGATACATTGAGAAGCTTGAAGGAAGAAATAAGGAGTTGTAAGGTAGACAATGGCAAAATCATGTAGGCACAAGAGAAATAAGCAAAGGTTAATGCAATACTACTTCAAAGTCTGTCAAAATTGCAACGAAAGTGACCACTTCTGATGAGCCACGAGCAGGAGAACGAAACTAATGGGGCATATGACATTAGGTCTTATGGTGGTCATAGGTTGGACAAAGATGACATGGTCATAGATGCAGGTTGTTGGACACTCCGGATAGGAGAGGTGATGGATACAGGTATTATTCTAATTCTAGTTCTGATAGGCATTATGATTATCATCATTATCATCCTTACAGGATGACTGATAGGGAATACTTCTTGGATGAGTTTAAGAAATCAAAGCCACCTACCTTTGAAAGAGAGATGAAGAAATAACAGCATGCAAAGGCATGGTTTCTTGGTATGAGGAAGTTCTTCAGATTGCATGAATATTCAAAAAACATGAAAGAGAAGATATCCACTTTTAGTATTAAAGGTAAAGGAAATATCTGGTGGAAAGATGTGAAGAATGTTAATGGTATACATGAGGTGATTTGACTTGGCATGAGTTTGAGAGACTCTTCAAGAAGAAGTATTTTTTAGAGAGATACTTTGATGACAAAGCTAAGGAGTTTTATAAGTTGTGGATGGGATTCCATGACAGATGATGAGTATACTAGCAAGTTCTTGGAGTTGTTGAGATATGTGCCTTACCTCAAGGAGGAGAAGGCTAAGGTTCATATATTCATCAATGGACTGCTAGTAGCATACAAAGACCAGATTGAGTTTGATGAGCCTAGATCATTGGAAGAGGGCATCTGAAAGTTGAAACATTGTTATGAGCAGTTGAAGTACAAAGTTGAGCCTAAGCGTGACTTGAAAGGAAATGAGAAAGCTAAAGGGAAATGGCCACCAAAGCGAGGAAGACCTCAAGATGCAAGAGAGAAAGAAAATGTAGTCCCTTACAAGAACTTCAATACAAATTAGAGGGTACATGGAGAGGAGCAGACTAGAGGCGGTGGTAGAGAACCATTGTAGTGTTGGATATGTGGTAAGGATCATCATAAGAGGGATTGTCCACAATATCAGAGTGGTGGTAGACCCCAGATCTATAGCGTTCATGAGGTGCATATAGTTGGTGATTTTAGTCATAGAATTCCTTGGATCTATGCAACTATGGACAAAAGGCAGGTAGATCATCAGGAATCTATCATTGAGATGGATGGTAAGCTTTGTGATAAAGTTGTTTTTATTTGGATTGATCCTAGATCTAACTATAGTTATATTAATCCTGACCTGATGGATAAGTGTGGTTGGAGAAAAGAAGTGCATGCAGAATCTTGGTTAGTATAGTTGGGTACAGGTACAAAGAAGAGAGTTCACCATTAGGTAAGAGCTTGTGCATTTGAGTTGAATGGTATGCCTACAGTAGCACATTTGAATTACTACCATTGGGATCATATAGTATGCTTTTGGGTATGGATTGGTTGTACCTTCACAGGACCAAAGTGGATTTCTTTGACAAGGCAATTGAGTGTGTTGATGATAGTGGGGAAAATAGAACTTTGTAGGGAAAGAAGAAGCCTACATAAGTGAGGATGATTACCGCTATGTAGGTTAAGAATAGTTGTAGAAAAGGTTGTATGATTTTTGTAGTACATATATCTAGTGATAAGGGAAAGGATGATGAGGATGAAGAAATCTTCAAGAGGTACCTTGTATTGCAGTAGTATCAATATGTGTTTCCAGCAGAGATTCTACAATTACCTCCTCACAAGGAAGTGGATTTCTCTATTGATTTGGTGCTAGGGGAAACACCAAGATTGAAGGCACCTTACAGGATGAGAAATTTGGAGCTAGTAGAGTTGAAATTGTAGTTATAGGAGATGCTTGACAAGGAATACATTAGGCCAAGTGTATCATCTTGGGGTGCACTAATGTTTTTCGTAAAGAAGAAAAATGATACTCCCATATTATGCATTGATTACAGATAGTTGAACAAGGTAATGATTAAGAACATGTACCCATTTCCAAGAATTGATGATTTGTTTGATCAGTTGAAGTGAGCAACAATGTTATCTGAGATTGACTTGAGATCAGTATACCATTAGGTATGCATCAAGGAAGAAATATATCTTCAAGACTGTGTTCAAGACCAGGTATGGGCATTAATAGTTTGTTGTAGTTCCATTCATTTTGACTAATGCTATAGCTACATTTATGTGTTTGATGAATAGTGTGTTGTATCCTTATTTGGACAAGTTTTTATTGTATTCATTGATGAAATATTGGTATATTCTAAAAATGGGGAAGAACGTGTTGAGAATTTAGCAGCAATGTTGAGATTGCTAAGAGAGCATCAATGAATGCCAAGCTTAGCAAGTGAAGCTTCTTTCTGACAGAGGGGCATTACTCGGGACATGTTGTTTCCAAGGAAGGCATAGCAGTAGATCCAGAAATGATAAGGGTCATTATGGAGTGGGAAGATCCTAAGAATGTGGATGGAGTGAGATCATTCATGGGATTGGCAAGTTACTACAGGAGGTTCATCGGGAACTTCTCATGCATCACATACCCTATCACATCATTACATAGAAAAGGTAAGAAGTACGAAGGGACAAAAGAATTTGTAGCGAGTATTGAGCAACTCAAGCAGTTGTATAGATGATTTCCATAGAGGACTTGGTGGAGTTCTCATGCAAGAAGGACAAGTAGTGTCCTATGAGTCATGAAAATTGAATGAGCACGAGAAGAACTATTCAACGCATCATCTTCAGCTAGCAGCAATCATACATGCATTGAAGATGTGGGGAACTATCTTCTTGGCAGGAGGTTTGTATTGATGAGAGATCATAGTGGGTTGAGGTATTTCTTTGATCATCTGAATCTAAATTCCAGGCAAGCTAGATGGTTGGACACCCTTAGTGAGTTCAACTTTGAGATCAAATACATCAAAGGAAAGGAGAATTGAGTTGCAAATGCTCTTAGTAGGAAGGTACATGTAAATCATATAATAACTATGAGCTCTTATGGGACAGAGTTACAGGATAGGATCTTGTAGGCAGGACAACGTGATGACAAGTACATGGAGAGCATGCTCAAGTTACAACAGAGCATAGGTACAGGTAAATGTATAGGTAGAGGTACAGGTATAGGTACAGGTACAGATATAGGTGAAGGTATAGGTACAGGTACAGGTGATCAGGATGCAAACTACCATCTCATGGTAAATGGTTTGGTGAGATTCATGGATAGGATCTATGTGTCAAATTGAAGTGAGCTCAAGAAGATTAACTTGAGGGAGTTTAATGTGAAGCTATACTCGGGTCACCCAGGATATCAGGAGACATTAACGGTAGTGAATAAGTTCTAATATTGGTTGAATCTAAGGAAGGAAGTGGCGGAGTTTGTGGCTAGATGTTTAGATTGCCAATAGGTAAAGGCAGAATGTAAGCATCTAGGTGGTCTAGTACATCCTATTGCGATTCCAAAATGGAAATGGGAGGTCATTTCCATTGATTTCATTATAGGTCTTCTAAGGACAATGAGACATCATGATTCTATTATGGTCGTGGTCGACAAGTTGAGCGAGGTAGCTCACTTCATTCTAATGAATACTACATTTGCTACTCAGGTGGCACAGGCTTTCATAAAAGAGACAGTGAGATTACATGGTGTTTCAAAGAAGATTATGTCAAACAGGGATGAAAATTTCACTTCCAAGTTCTAGAAGGCATTATTTGCAGGTTTGGGTATAGAGTTGGCCTTCAGTACAGCTTATCATCTATAGACAGATGGGCAGAGAGAGAGAGGGTCAACGGGATCTTGGAGGATATGCTAAGGATGTACGTGATACAACATTAGAGGAAAAGGGAGTAGTATCTTCCATTGGTTGAGTTTGCATACAACAATGGTTATCAAGAGACATTGAGGATGAGTCCTTTCGAGGCATTGTATGGGTGGAGTTGTAATACTCCCACCAGCTGGAGTGATCTAGTGAACTGGGTACTTGTTGGGCTAGATATGTTGGCAGACATGGAATAGGAAATGCAGGTTATAAAGAAAAATTTAAAGGCCGCACAGGATAGATAGAAGAGTTATGCGGACCAACATAGGGTATTCAAGGAGTTTCAGTTTGGGGGGCATGTGTATTTGTGCATCCAGCCCAAGAATATCTCTTTGAGAATTGGATCATGTGCCAAGTTGGCACCATGATATTGCGAGCCTTTTGAGTTCCTTGAGAGGGTTGGACCAGTGGCATATCGACTTGCACTACCTCAAACAATGAAAGTCCATGATGTTTTCCATATTTAATTTCTTGAGAGGTATATAAAGGATGTTGATCATGTTATTGATTGGTATCTATTGCAACTGGAGCAAGGAGATTTCTAGTTGCAGCGTTAGTGCATATTGCAGCGAAAGAATCTCATGCTCAAGAATACAACCATAGAGTAAGTTAAGGTGCAGTGGAATAACTTTGGGCCCGAAGAAGCTACAAGGGAGATGGCAGATTAGATGTGGACTATGTATCCTTCATTGTTTGTCGGTTGGGGCAAAGCAATTTTGGTTTGATGTTTGGTATATGTTTGGCATATGTTTTACTAATGTTTTGGTATATGTATATATATGGATGTAAATACCGCCATGAGATAAGTTACAAATATCCAATAAGTGGTATGTTTGTTATCTTGTCATGTTGTCATGATGTTTTTCTTTTGAGCAGGTATTTCATTGTAAATATTAAAAACGAGCTAAGTTATAAAGATCCATGGGCAGTATGTTTGATTTAGAGTGGCTTTTCTAAGTTCTTGGTGTGGTTTAACACTAAGGACGATGTTCCCCAAGAGGTAGTGTTCTATAAAAACCCTTGTGAAAAGTTCCTGTAATAAAAGTCAATAAAGGAAAAATATGACCACGGTTAAGGGACCCTTATTCCAAGTTGAATGCTAGGAAAATATATCCTAGTGGGCATCACTAGATGCATTTATGGCTAAAGGACCTTCAGATTGGTTTCAAGGGAATGCATCCAAGAAAGGCTCGATGAATTGAAAAGGAGAAAGCGAGGGAAAAATTCCCTCACTTTTCAATTGATTGATAAATATTTTGGCGGCCCAAAATCTCATTAGTGGGGAGGAATGATCCAAGTGGATCTAGAAATAGAAATGGCCTTGAAATAGATCAAAAATCGAAAGTCATCGAATTGAAGGGAAACTAGGACCGGATCGTAGTACTCATCATCTTGATTCCAATAGTGAGAATGACACTCAAATCTGAGGTCGTATGCTCAAGATATTCACAATTAAAGTTCTTGTCAAACTAGGCCTAGTGGTAGTCACTAACAAGGAAACAATTTGGAAAAGCATCGAGGCACGAAATTTAGCAATCGAAACGGGTGAATTTATCACCTCTATAGCTTTTCCAGTTACCCTTAAAAACTTCCACCAAAATTTTAACTATTGTT